>JAGKTI010033642.1:0-11627 GCA_018397915.1 Birgus latro | reverse complement strand
GGTAATTGATAGTGCTATACACCTGGAATTGGCTAATTATCACTTGGCAACATCCAACCTGCACTCGTTCGCTAATTTCCCATCCTTTTTTTTCCCGTGAAATATGCTGTATGAGCTACTCTCGTAATGTAAATGTATATAAGAAAGGAAAGGAGAAGCGTAAGTGATATTTATATTCACCTGGAACTACCTAATTTAATATGTATTGTCTAGATTTCCTACGACTTTTTTCTTAGCATAGACATTAGCAGCTGACAATTTCAACTCTTGCTACCGAGATACAGTCAGTTTGCTCTCGGCCTTCACGATGAATTGATGCTCCTCCATTTCTGCCTCTTTTGTGCCTATTATAAAAGACCCTATGGCCTCTACCCCTACTAAACATCGTGTGGAAAGCGGTAAAGGACTGTAGATATATATAAGAGTAATAAAGTACTAGAAATAATAAAGTGTAAGTGTGTATATGAGTAAGAAATGACAGAATACCAGCGGGGAATTAGCGCGAGTGGGAGGCTCGTACGCGCTCGTATTTTACATTGCTTTCACAGTTTTTTTTTTTTTTTAGTATGGATTCCAAACTACTTGGAAATCATTGAATAGTGTTTTTAGTGATAATATCTGGCAGTGGTATTCAGATTAGGGGATGTCGGGAAGTGTAAAGTGGAGACTTAGTTACCCAACTTCAGAAGTCTCCAAAAGTCCTAGGGTAGTCGACGAGTGCTAAAAAATAAAAAAAATCCCAGGAGAAAGCTGATGGTATGTGCCATAAGCAGATTTAATTATAATATTCTAGGACTAATAACTGATTTTTGGGAAATATTTTTAAAAAGTCAGTTGGAGTGCGAATATCCCCACGGGAATGGCCAGGCGAGCCTCTGACAACCCCGCGGTGTAGGGGTTAACCCGAGGAATCCCATCGACCTATGGGTACGTCGTGATGTTTTGTCGCAGTTACACCCATCGACATATGGGTACGTCGCAATGTTTTGTCACAGCTACACCCATCGACGTATGGATACGCCATGCAATTGCAAGGGCCAAAATTTGCACAATTTTCAAGTTTCATGGGTGATTTTTGGTAGGCATATGTGGGAGACCTTCCTCTACCTGCTGTCTAGCGGGGATACTGCCTGCCCCACCTAACCCCCTCCCCCCTCCCCCCTCCACACTGGGCAATTCACCTGTTAGCAGTAAGCTGGCCAGTAAAGGTATGTTGCCCTATGGTCTCTCCAATGACAAAATTCACGGTGAAAGTGATTCCTGAGGTGGAGGACAAAGAAATAAAGAAGCTAGAGCAAGAAACAGAAGTGATGAGGTGGTAATGTCATAAAGGAAGGTGCCATATGTGGATGTGTTTGGTGACTGAACAATGCTTCTATTGCCTATATAAATGTGTGAAAACAAATATAGTCTGTTACTACACATAAACTCATACCAAATACATAAATAAATACGCAACTGAAAGTGGCTTGAATTAGTTAACCCTTCCATAGTTCGTTTTCTTTAGCCAGGTACCCTGAAAAAGAAGGAAAACATAAGGTTTCATGACACCTGTATCAACAGTTTTAAGCACAGGATCGCGATTTCTCTATGAATTTTCGATGTTTCTCACCAGAAGCGAAGGTTTCAGCCAATAACATTTTTTTCCAAAAATGCTCGGAATTTTGGGGTATCGTAGGTTGGAAATCGGTCGGGGTGTGACGGGTTACACTCAACTCCATTAAGACTTTATTCAGATGTTATAATCTTTCCTCAGATTGGCATTTGTTCCACCTAGAAATTACTAGGGTTAGAACATATTTTCTGAATAATTGATACCCTTTGTATCTTTCTGAAAGTATCTTACATAAGTTCCTGGATAAATTATTCAAGTACAAAAATCCTGTTTCTTTAGTTCCCAAACAAGTATTTTACATTAGTCTCCCCTACTATGGGCACAGCAGTTTTCTCATCAGAAAGGAATTAAATAAACTGCTAAATGCACTTTATCCACAGGTTTAGGTTCACCATTACAAATTTATATACTACTGGATACTTTTTTAGGTATGAGGATTGAATCCCAAAAGCTTTATGCTGTAACATTATGTATAAGTTTAATTGTTCCTACTGTAATGCAGGATATATTGGGAGTTCTATTTGAAACCTGAAAATTAAGATGTTCGAACACAAAGGCCTGTCATATAGAACCAAATTACCACTATCAAACCCTCCCTTCTTGGAAATTAGGGAACATTCGTTTTGAGTCATAGTTTTGATCTGGATGATTTGAGATTTTAATGACAAATAATGATAAAACTAGTCTTAAAATAGTGGAATCATTGTTAAATACATGAATTAAAGCCTTCACTGAATACCTATGACTCTTCCATTAAATTATTTACCCACTGACACATTGTGATTCCATTCAATAGTCTCATACAGCTCAACCAAGTTTACTTTTTCATAGACTTGTACTGACCAGTGGCTTTGTGTAGTTGTCTTGGTGGACCTGTGTAAGTTAGATGTTTGGTAAATTTGTGAGATTTTTTTTTGGGGGGGGCAGCTTCATATTTTAACCCTTTGGTGCACGATGACACGTTAGACATCATATGGGTCTTTCCGTGAAGATGCACGGTGATGACAAACGCATCAAAGGGCAAAAAAATTATGCCAAAAATATAGTTTTTGGCCGATCCCCATAATTTTTGGAGGCATCATGCCTTGCCCAGCTCTCATCAAAATTATTGAGGTGGCAACTCTGGGACCCGTGACAGGCGACAGCACTGCCAGGCTGATTAGTACCACACCGGCTGTCAGGGGAGAGGGTAGCGCGCGGCTCCGTCCCTTTAAATCCTCTATTTCTCCCTTCCCAGGCGCGCACTGTCATCCACCATACCAATAGTGCCTGTTTCGACTTTTTGGGCAATATTGTGATTAGATTTGGTGTTTGCATTAGGAAAATAGGTGTTTGTGTTTTGTTCCTGGCAGTTATCAGCCGCTGCCCCAACGAAGATTTTCGCCGTGTCCCTACAAAAACCCTTCCTCTGCTCTGCACCAAATGTGAGTATTCAGCCATTGAAATAGTGACAGTGATTCAGGTGAATATAGTGTGCAATAGCTAGTGAGCAAGGATACTGTGAAATGTGCAGCAGCTTTATACTGGGGGGGGGGCAGGAAACTGCCTTACAACGCGGCATAGTCATGAACGAAATAATTGCCAAGGTGTATGTTGTTTTATGCTGCTATATGTGTGTTAGTGTTATTGTGCAATAAAAAGGAGTACAGTGCAACGAGTGTACATGATAAAATATTGACCAGGGCATGAGTCACGTACGCCGTACAGTCATGGCACACTGTTGTCATGACTGGGTGAAAATAGAGGAGGTTTAGGGATATTTTAATTTATTGTTTTAAAATTATTCCTTATGCTTCTTGTGTTGTCTAAAGTATGATTGTTATAGTGATATGTTCAGCATATGCTTGTGTGGAACAATGTAAACACTGCAACACATGCACGTCAGAAAATATCTTATGCGATACCTGAGTTATTGTGCAGGTGACCTACACAGCATGTTCAAGTAGTGCTTTGGTGAACTATAGTGTGCAATAGATTTCATAACGTGTAATGCGGAAAGAGAAAGAGCAAAGCACGTGCTCATAAGAAAAACATCGTCACTTATAAACACCTGAGTGTAGCGCAAAGGTAGCGAAGTCAAACGTGAACTATGTAACACCTGCATGTACTTTTATTGGTGAAATACTGTAAACTGAATTTCTCAAAAAATGACACATTTTGTTATTTGGAAAAAGAAAGAGTGAACCACGTGCTCTTAAGAAAGACGTCGTCTGCTTACACTTGACCTAGCAAAATCAAACATGAGCTACGTAACACCTGCACGTACTTTAAGTGGTGAAATAGACTGTATTTCTGACAAAAAAATGATAGATTTTGTAATGTGAAATGTGGAAAGAGCAAGAGCGAAGCACGTGCTCATAAGAAAAACATCATCACATAAACACCTGAGTGTAGCTCAAAGGTAGCGAAATCAAACGTGTTTTACGTAACACCTGCATGTAATTTTAGTGGTGAAGTATACTGAATTTCTCAAAAAATGATAGATTTTCTAATGTGGAAAGAGAAAGAGTGAACCATGTGCTCGTTAAGACAGACATCGTCTGCTTATACTTGACCTAGCGAAATCAAACATGAGCTACGTAACACCTGCATGTACTTTTAGTGGTGAAATAGACTGTATTTCTGAAAAAAAAGATAGATTTTGTAATGTGTAATGTGGAAAGAGAAAGAGTGAAGCACGTGCTCGCAATAAAAACCGTCACCTAAACACCTGAGTTAAGTGCAAAGGTAGCAAAATCAAACGTGAACTATGTAACACCTGAATGTACTTTTAGTGGTGAAATAGACTGAATTTCTCAAGAAATTATAGATTTTGTAATATGGAAAGAGAAAGAGTGCACCACGTGCTCGTTAGAAAGACGTCGCCTGCTTACACCTGACCTACCGCAAAGGTTGTGAAATCCAGCGTGAGAAACGGAACACCTGCATGTGTTTTTAGTGGCGAAATATACTGAATTTAAAAAAAAATGATAGATTTTGTAATGTGGAAAGAGAAAGAGTGAACCACGATCTCATAAGAAATACGTCGTCTGCTTACACCTGACCTACTACAAAGGTTTTGAAATCCTGCTTGTACTTTTAGTGGTGAAATATATTGAATTTTTCAAAAAGTGATAGATTTTGTTACGTGTAATGTGGAAAGAGAAAGAGTGAACCACGTGCTCATAAGAAAAACATCATCACCTAAACACGCGAGTGTGGTGCAAAGGTAGCGAAGTCAAGTGTGAACTACGTAACACCTGCATGTACTTTTAATGGTGAAATATACTGTGTTACTCATAAATTGAAAGGTTTTGTTACATGTACTGTGAAAACAAAATTAAAGTGACCCACGTGCTCCTAGGACAGACGTCGCCTCGTACACCTGAGTAAGTGCGAAGGTAGCAAAATGCCACGTGACATACGGACCACGTGCATGTACTTTTGTTGTGAAGTGTTTATCATACACTGGTAGATTTGGTTATGTCTCATGAGGGAAAAATACAAATAAAAATACATAAACAGTGCAGCGTGTTCTCGGAAGAGAAGTCACGTGTCGTACACCTGAGTAAGCCAGAATTGCTACCAGACATACGGACCACGTGCATGTACTTTTGTGGTGAAGTGTTCTGTGTTTCTCATAAAGTGATTACTTTGGTTATGTCTCATGTGAACAGAAAATCCAATAAATAGTGCTGCGTGTTTTCGTCAGGGAAATGTCATGTCCTACACCTGAGTTACCGGGTAAGTAGCACTACCCTGTCAAGCACCTACGAATTTGTAATGAGCCCACGGTGCGCTGTTTTCGTGTTGTTTACGTTTTTTTTTTTTTCTACGAGACATAACCAAATTTATCAGTGTATGAGAAACACTTCACCACTGAGGTTCATGCACGTGGCCCGTATGTCACGTAGCATTTCCCTACCTTCGCGCTAAGTCAGGTGTAGAACACGTGATTTCCCTTACGAGAACAAGCCGCACTGTTTATTTATTTATTTATTTTTTTACGCATGTGGCCTGTATGTCACATAGGTGGCCCCTACCTGTGCGGTAAGTCAGGTGTAGCAAATGATGCTTTTCAAGGACATACACATTTATCATGATTCCTTGCGTTGTGCTGGTATTGAGGAAAGTTATTGGCTGGCTGTGAATACAATATCTTGATTGCTTTCTTTCAGCTCACAACCCTAGGCACAGCATATCTTTCTCCAGTTGGCTTGCGACATAGACAATCTATTGCACAGCATAGGTGGAATGGGGATTGGCACCAGCAGAGTGGACAAGATTCCTCAAGGAGATCCAGTTGGAGAGCAACAGTGAGAGTGACCGCTCTGAGGTGGAGGAGGAGGACTTGACACCCTCCTGTCAGGAAGTGGAGCTGCCCCGCTGCCTTCCACCATGGGAGGCTTCACCACCACCAGTGGCTGGCACCACTGCAGCACCCTCCCCACCTCTAGGATCTCCAGATCCCACCGCTGTCTAAGTCGCCTCTCCATCTCCAGGCCCCTCTGCCCCCTTGGCCGAGCAAGTGTCGTGGCCCCTCCACCTGCGTCTTTGTGCAGGATGCTACGGTGACATGCTCGCCGGCCAGGCAAATGAGAATGGTGTCCCTAGAGCCCTCAGTCTCGTCCTCGTCCGAGCCGTCCCTTTCTAGACGAGAGCGTCGTTGTCCACTGCCTGGACATGGGAGACGTCCAAGGGGTCGGAGTATAGGCCGAATGGTGTCGGCACGCCGATGCGCTGCCTCCACTGCCACCGCCACTAAGGAGGATATCGAGTGGAGCAGTGGCCAGTTCACACCGAACCATGGGCCATTCACTGGCTCCTCAGGGATCAAGGTGAATATTCCAACAACTCCACTGCAGTTTTTCCAGCTCTTCTTCACGCATGAATTGTTGTCATATCTTACCATGGAAATCAACCGGTACGGTACATTCCTGGGGACTCAGGTGGTTGCCTGGTTCACCTGTAATGACGAAGAGATTGCCCAGTTCCTGGGGTTATACCTCTTAATGGGTGTCGTGGACATGCCGAGCATCAGGCACTACTGGTGTACCAACAAGTTGCACGACTACCCAAGGTTCAGGTGAGTGATGAGTGGAAGGCGCTTCACCAGCATCCTCTGGCACTTCCACTGTTTCAACTTGTTCGCTATACCCCAGGACAATCAAGATTGGCTCATCCGCGTTCACACGGTCTTTGAGTACCTCCTTCAGCTGTTCCAGTGTACGTACCAACCCGAGGAGCGTCTCAGCCTGAATTAGGACTCCCTGGGGTGGAAGGGCAGGCTGTCCTTCTGCGTCTACAACCCCCAGAAGCCCACCAAGTATGCCATCAAGTTATACATGTTGGCTGAGGGGACCTCGGGCTACATCTGGAATCGAGGTCTACACGGGGGTGCAGCGGACCCTCAAGAACACCGTGTTAGGCCTCGTGGAACAGTTGAAGGACCAGGGCTACAAGTTGTTTATGGACAACTATAATTCTGTAGTCCTGTGCTAACGCCTCTTCACAGCAGGCTTTTACGTGTGAGGGACTGTATGGCTGCCTAGAGGAGCACCACACCAGCTGCATTCCATCGCCAGGGCTAAGAGCCTGCCTGAAGGGGGCATGGCGTACAGGCACAAGGACAGTGTGCTTGTCCTGCTGTGGAGGGACAAGTGCATTGTGAGCATTGTGTCCACCTTCCACAGCCCCCACACCATTCCAAAGAGGGTTCTGTGGAAGGTGCGGGGTAATGAGTCGGACAACCTATGTGGAGAAGGTAGACCAGAAGCCCGTCATTATGGAGGACTACAACAGGTACATGGGTGGGGTGGATCATTTTGATCAGATGGTCCAGTACTACCCCATCCAACAGTGAACTGTCAAGTGGACGAACAAGATAACCTTCTACTTCGTCTACACGGCACTCTTCAACGTGTTCGCCTCGTACAAAAAGTACAGATGTGCAACAGTAACTCTCCTTGAATTTGTGGAGCAGATCATCTACGATCTTCTGCATTTCCATGAAGAGGACTGGCCCTTGTCTGGACATGTAATCCACCACGCCCCAGACCTACCTACCCGACGGCCAGCACTACCAGGACCTGGCACCCAGCAGGCACAGGGCACCAGCACCAGGACTGGTCCTACCACCATCAGCACCAGCACCGCCTGTAGGAGTACCACCACTGGTGCCAGCACCAGCACCAGCACTGCCTGCAGGAGGACCACCACAGGTGCCTGCACAAGTACCAGCACTGCCTGCAGCAGGGCCATAAGGGGTGCCAGCACCACCACCACCTCCAGGTGCTGATCTGTCGGGAGAACCGATGCCTGGGCCTGCAGCTGCCACCCCCACAAGACAGGACCAAGGAGGAGGACGAGGGCATCCAAGCAAGCATCGCCAGGTGATAGATGATGATGTAAGGTTGGATCGCTCCCTAAGCCACCACCGGGCGACGATCCCCCAGGGGAAGAGGCTCAGGTGTACTTGTGCTTCAAGTAGGAGGTGAGGAAGGACACAAGGACCATATGTCCTGTACGTGATGTGCTGCTTTGCATGGGTGACTATTTCGACCGGTTCCATGCCGAGCGAGACCTTCACTAGTGGAGCACACACACACACACACACACACACACACACACAAAACATAACTCCTCACCTCTCAACCCAGCTGGCCCTTAACGAAGAGCATCACCACTGGAGAAATAAGTGATTTCTTTATTTATGTATTTCTTTACCTATCTTTGTCACTATATTTACACCTACATATACAGTATAGTTAACTTTTTACACAAATACCAATGGCAGGGGAACTAAGTACAGCTTCAGTTTCACCTTTAGCAACTGATTCAGTGTTCATGTGTGGTTTCTGAGATTAAAAAAAAAAAAAAAGTAGTTTCATAATAGTTGTTGGAATAAAACCTAAAAAAAAAAAACATACCTAGCAAGTATAAAAATGTTCGCGNAGCAGGGCCATAAGGGGTGCCAGCACCACCACCACCTCCAGGTGCTGATCTGTCGGGAGAACCGATGCCTGGGCCTGCAGCTGCCACCCCCACAAGACAGGACCAAGGAGGAGGACGAGGGCATCCAAGCAAGCATCGCCAGGTGATAGATGATGATGTAAGGTTGGATCGCTCCCTAAGCCACCACCGGGCGACGATCCCCCAGGGGAAGAGGCTCAGGTGTACTTGTGCTTCAAGTAGGAGGTGAGGAAGGACACAAGGACCATATGTCCTGTACGTGATGTGCTGCTTTGCATGGGTGACTATTTCGACCGGTTCCATGCCGAGCGAGACCTTCACTAGTGGAGCACACACACACACACACACACACACACACACACACACACACACAAAACATAACTCCTCACCTCTCAACCCAGCTGGCCCTTAACGAAGAGCATCACCACTGGAGAAATAAGTGATTTCTTTATTTATGTATTTCTTTACCTATCTTTGTCACTATATTTACACCTACATATACAGTATAGTTAACTTTTTACACAAATACCAATGGCAGGGGAACTAAGTACAGCTTCAGTTTCACCTTTAGCAACTGATTCAGTGTTCATGTGTGGTTTCTGAGATTAAAAAAAAAAAAAAAGTAGTTTCATAATAGTTGTTGGAATAAAACCTAAAAAAAAAAAACATACCTAGCAAGTATAAAAATGTTCGCGTGCTATGAGAAAACTACGTACGTGAGCCCGGCTGATGGCGGCTCAGTGCTCGGATGGGTATACCCTAGTTTTGCATTTTTCTCGAAAACTATTAGGCGAAGGAGAACCATTCGAGGCTCAAATGAAAGCTATTCTGCATAAGGATGATGAAATAAAAACATAACACTGCCGAGAAAAGTTTTTTGCTAGAGCTGCCCGAATAAAAATCTATTGTCTGTTGGAAATTGATGTTACTTTTTCACTTATTACTCGAAAACCATACCTCTTATCAAACTGGGAACTGTCCCATTCGAAAGCTAATACAATTCTCTTTCTATTGTTTGTATAACATGTAGAGATAGGTTAGTAAACACTGGAGTTGTGATGTTGGGAAGTGAGATGAATGTTTCCGAATGTTTATTCACAGCGCCCTAACGTTCGTATAGTGTTTTTTTTTTTTTTTTCCTGCTTATCGTGTAGAACAAACATTGACGAATAGAAACGAATAGGAATATATATAGGTTTTGTGGCAAAATAAATACATTTGGGTGGTGAAAATAAGCCAAGAATAACCAGTTTTGGTGCACCCGGAGGGTGGCAGGGGGGGAGGAGACAGCGATCTCTCGTAGAACAAAAAACTTAGAAACTTACGCGCGCATAAAAGGGTTAATTTACTTTGTATACTTTTAAGTGGTTTATAGTATTTTGTGAACGAGGTGCATTTTTTTGCAACTTCATTTTAATTAATTTTGTATATATTTTAGTTTTCACTGATGATGGGGATGGATTACCTCGAAACGTCACTATTGCAATAAATCACGAACATGGTCCCAGTTCATCGTCTCCTTGTCCTGGTTTTCAGTTTTATATATGCCATCAGGTTTCCTACTGGATTATATATATATATGGAGCCTCTGTGGTACAGTGGCAGAGTGTGCATTTCCAGTGCAGGTGGGCGCGGGTTCGCCTCTCACCAAGGTTGTAAAAACTTTGAGAAGCGTTCACCAAGCTACTGACCACTTTGGCGGACACAAGGGGTGCTGTGGTTGAACCAGTGTCGCATACTACTATGCTTGCACCCAATCGGCTTAATGCGGGCCGATTACACATGGTTCACAGACTACACACACATCTAAAGCCACTACAACACAACAAGTACACTCACAAGCACTTCTCACCCTACATACAGTCTCTAACAGACAGCCTAAGCCACTGTGTAGAGATACATGGCTTCTATCATCCCTGCTTCGGTAGGGATAGGCCGGTTCTGCAGTGGACCTCAACGGCTGATGACGATGACGATATATACAGTATATATTGTTACGGACGTGTATATTAAGGTGCACACTTAACCCTTAAACTAATCACCAAAAGGGATAAGGTAAAGTTCACACGAAAACTAACTTAACTTTACTGTACACTATAACACACACATCCGACAAAGGTTCGGATTACAAAGAGAATAAATAAACAAATATAAATAGCTCTGTGTAATACAAATATAAATTAGGTACTCTTACCTAAACAGATCACAACTCAGTAGAGCGTAGGTACACAAACTATACTCACAGATACCCAACACGAGTTGCTTGGAGACAGGGTAGAAAAAACCAAGTATAAATCACACACAAATATAGGTGAAAGAAAGTGAATAAATTACACAAGTGTAGATGGAGTAGTGAATAAACTAATAAGGGTGCAAAACAAAGTCTTTGGAAATTAACGTCACGTATAAAGCGAAGAGAAACTAAGAGGGAAAGTGTAATAAAATGTGACAAACAAGGTACATGACTGTACAAAGACGTGTGAATGTGTCTCTTGAAAAATGACTTTAAAAGTGATGCTCGCTCTGCTAAATCGAGCTTATAAAAGGTCGGTTCTCCGCCTCTTTCGGTTATTTAGCCATTAGGCAGTTAGAATAATAATCTCTAGCCACTCAAACAGTACTAGACCTCGTACGACCCAAAGAGAGGCCTTACTCAGCTCACCTATAGCCAATTACAAGCCATCAAGAAAGGCAGAGAAAGATTCAGCCTATTTTTGATTGGCCGTACTCTGAAAATACGCTCCGCCCCCCCTCAAGCTTACTGTACTTTCTCACGGGACAGGAGCAGTTAAACTGGGAAATAGGATCTTTGTGATAATCTTCTAATCTATTTCCAGTGACCCTTTTTCACCGCTGTGTATACAAAGTGACCCTTTGTCCGACCCACCAGGTCAAACAGGATAGGAGGGATTAACTGATTTCTCAGCGGTTTCTTTTATCTGTACACCATCTCCCTCTCCTCTTTCTATCACACAACTGGGGTAGCTACGCCAGTAACTTCTCTCTTCCTGAGGGAAGAAATTTTCCAAGGGAAATTTCTGGACATTTTACAAATTAAGTT
>JAGKTI010033641.1:0-11628 GCA_018397915.1 Birgus latro | reverse complement strand
ACGGAGCTGTCTGGAACCACTGTCTGACTCACTCCTTCATTTCTGTAACATTCGCGGCCTTTCCTCTAACTTTCGCTCTGTTGAGCACTACCTCTTCTCCTCTAAACCTCATCTTCTCTTTCTCTCTGAGACTCAGCTGTCTGAGGCAACTAACAGTAAACCCTATTCTGTATCCTCCAACTTTCTCTATTCTCATTTCAAAGCCAAAGGTGGCTGTTGCGTATATGTACGCAACGATCTATCTTGCTCTCGTGTTCCTGAACTTGATTCTTCTGAATTCTCTACTCTCTGGCTCTGGCACTCCCGTAATTCTCTGACTAAATATATCTGTGCTGTTAGTTATCTGCTAATTCTACTGACTATCAAAAATTCTTTGACTATCTTACTTCTACGATGGAACACATTCTATCCATTTCTTCTTTCTCTGAAATCTCCATTCTAGGAGTTTTCAATGTTCACCACCACCTTTGTCTCACCTATCCTTTCACTGATCCACATGGTGAACAAGCCTCCATCTTTTCTATCCTTAATGACCTACAGCAACTTGAAAGCATCCTACCCGTATCCCTGACCACCTTGGAGAGAGTTCCAACATACTTGACCTTTTCCTAACAACTAATCCTTCTGCTTACACTGTTAATCTTTTCTCTCCGTTGGGCACCTCCAATCATAACCTTATTACCTTAACCTGTCCTATCGCTCCGGTACGGCCTGTGGACCCTCCAAAGAAATGCCGCATGTGGCACTTTGGAGCTTCAGATAGGGAGGCCCTCAGGCAGTACTTCTTTGATTTTCCTTGGAATGATTATTGCTTCCATGGCCGGGAGCCAACTGAGTGTGCCTAGCGCATTACGGAGGTTATTCTCTCGGGCATGGAAGCAAACATTCCTTTCTCATATCCTTTAACTAATGCAAGAAAGCCTTGGTTTAATCACGCTTGTTCTAATGCTGTCCGCAACAAGGAGAGGGTCTATAAAAGGTACCGGATCCAACCCTCCCCTGAATCACATCTTTTCTATATTTCTGGCCGGAATCGTGCTAAGTCTGTTCTACGCTCTGCTATAAATAATTTCATCCGTGCTAAATGCTCTCAACTCTCCAACTCGAATTCCTCTCGCTCCTTCTGGTACCTTGCCAAAAACCTGTCTAACAACTTTACCTTATCATCCCTCCCTCTTCTTTTCTACTCTGATTGCTCTGTAGCTATTTCTTCTACTGATAAAGCAGATCTCTTCGCTCAGACTTTCTCCTCCAGTTCCACCTTAGACGATTCCGGTGCTGTTCCTCCATCATTTCCCCCCTCAGACTTCCTCATGACTGACATTAAAATTTCTTCAGCTGATGTATTTTCTGCCATCACTGGACTCAATATTAACAAGGCATATGGGCCATATGGAGTCCCTCCTGTTGTCCTCAAGAACTGTGCTTCTGTGCTTACACCCTGCCTAGGTAAACTCTTTCGCCTTTGTCTATCATCTTGTACCTTCCTTTCTTGCTGGATGTTTGCTCTCATTCACCCAGTCCCAAAGAAGGGTGATCATTCCCAACCCTTTAACTATCGTCCAATTGCTTAAACATCCAGTGTCTCAAAAGTTTTCGAGTCAATTCTTAACAGAAAAAGTTTAAAGCATCTTTCCTGTCACAACCTTCTTTCTGATCGTCAGTATGGGTTCCGTCAGGGACGCTCCACTGGCGATCTTCTCACCTACCTTTCAGACTCCTGGTCATCCTCCTTTCGGGACTTTGGCTAAAGCTTTGCTATTGCACTTGACATCTCAAAGGCGTTCGATCGAGTCTGGCATAAATCTTTAATTTCCAAACTGCCCTCCTACGGTTTCTGTCCTTCTATCTGTGCCTTCATCTCTAGCTTCCTTTCTGGTCGTTCTATAGCTGCTGTTGTAGGCGGCCATCGTTCTTCTCCTAGACCTGTCAACAGTGGTGTTCCTCAGGGCTCTATCCTATCACCAACTCTCTTCCTTTTATTCATCAATGACATTCTAAGCTGTACATCTAACCCTATCCGCTCATACGCTGATGATTCCATCCTTCACCTTTCCATTCAGTTTCCGCAACGTCCATTTCAGCAGTTACTTCAACAAAAAAAGGGATGAGGCTATGGCACACCTAATGTCTGACATGGCTCGTATCTCTGATTGGGGTAAAAATAATCTTGTTATTTTTAATGCATCAAAAACTCAGTTCTTACATTTATCAACCCGACAAAATCTTCCTCAGGATTACCCACTAATGTTTAATAATGTCCAGCTCAGTTCTGCATCATCCTTGAACATGCTTGAGGTTTCATTCTCTCGGGATTTGTCTTGGAAAGAACATATTACATCTCTTGTGAAATCTGCTTCCAAGAGGTTAGGTGTGCTAAGTTGACTCCGAACTTTCTTTACCCCTGCACAGTTGTTGACCTTGTACACGGGTTTTATTCGCCCGTGTATGGAGTACAACTCCCATGTGTGGGGAGGCTCCCCACATGCAGCTCTCCTCAACAGGGTGGAGTCAAAGGCTTTTCGTCTCATTAACTCTTCTCCTCTTACTAATACCCTTCAACCTTTGTCTCTTCGCCGCACTGTTGCATCTTTATCTCTCTTCTATCGCTACTTCAACGGTCACTGTTCCTCTGAACTGTCTGCTTGTATCCCTCCACCTCTACGACGGGCACGTAGTACCCGTCTAGCAGCAAACTCTCGTCCCTTTTCTGTCCAACTCTCTAATGCATGAGTTAACCGTTACTCCCAGTCCTTCATTTATGCAACTGGTCAGCTCTGGAACTGTCTTCCTCTGTCTATATTCCCTACTTCCTATGATCTCCAGTCTTTCAAACGCAGTGTGTCCAGGCATCTCAATGGATTTTGAATTTGGCTCTCTTTTGTATTGTTTTCGCTTTTTCTTGGAAGGAACAGTATGTGGGCCCATGGCCTTTGGTTCCTTCTTCCTTGCATAAAAAAAAAAAAAACTGAACATTTTGCCCTACTATGAACCCTGCAAATCATTTGGTGTCATTCTCATTTGTATATTACTGTTTGGTTTTGCTAAGGGGCATATTTCTGTCTAGCCAAAGTGAGTACTGATGCCTGCGTGCTTTTATGAACAAAGCAGATCATTTCAGCTACATTTGTGGTGAAGTGACACTTTTCAGCTACATTTGTGAAGTGACACTGGCGTCACAAAAGTGCAGTATTACTGCTGTGGTTAAGAAAGCCTATCACCTACATTTTGGCTGCTAAACTGAAGAGCAAGAAAAGAACTGGGTTCCATACATACATGCTGCAACAGTTGTGCAACAAATCTTCGCAAGTGGTTAATCAGGAAAAGGAAATCTATGCCGTTTGCTGTACCACTGACTTGGAGGGAGCCAACAGATCATAACAGTAATTGTTGCTTCCGTATAGTGCCCCCAGTCGTGAAATGTTTGTCAAAGTAGAGAAAGTGGACTGCACAATATCCAAACATTCCATCAGTTATTTGCCCAGTACCCCACAGGGATGGTGTTCCTGTTCCTGAAGCACCACAATCCTTCTCATTTGGATCAGATGGGGAAGGGGGGGAACTATGACACATCTATTTGCGAATCATCAACGTCACTTGACTCAGATTTAGCCCGATCCTCCTCCACTGAACCACACCCCATAACACATGGTGAACTGAATGATCTTGTGAGGGATATGGAATTACCCAGGATTAAGGCAGAGTTGCTGGGATCCAGACTACAGGAATGGAAGCTCCTGGCAGATGTTGTTAGGGTTTCCATGTTCCGTGACCGTCAAAAAAAAAAAAGTCCAGTTTTCCTTCATGGAAAGTGATCTTGTAGCCTGCAGCAACATCGATGGTCTGATGGCAACACCCAGCAAAATTTTTAATCCAGCTGAGCAGAGACTTTTCATTGATTCAACGAGGACGAGTCTTCAAGATGTTTTGCTGCACAACGACACTGTTTTGCCATCCATTCCAGTTGGTCATACAGTCTATATGAAGGAAAAGTGTGACAACAGGAAACAACTTTTGAGGAACATAAACTACGACCAACATCAGTGGCCGCTTTGCGATCACTTGAAGGTTATTGTCATTTTTCTTGGTCTGCAGAATGGATATACAAATTATATACTGCTGTTTTCTCTGTGGATGGAACAGTCATGCAACAGGGTCTCGCTACACAAAGAGAGATTGGCCGCTTCGACAATCACTGGAGCCAGGGAGGAAAATGTTTACCATTCGCCACTCTTGAAGTGAAGTAAGATGTTGTTACTACCCTTGCGCATCAAGGTAGGTCTGATGAAGAACTTTGTCAAAGCAATAGATATATCCAAAGAAGGCTTCAAGTATCTCTGTGTGAAATTTCCTATGTTAAGTCAAGCAAAAATAGGTGAGATGTTTTTGTTGGTTATAAGATTGTTGAACTTCAAGATGATACATTTGACAATGCACTTTGTGACAAAGAAAACGATACTTAGCAGGCCTTCAAGCTAGTAGCAACAAGATTCCTTGGAAACAACAAGGAAACTAATACCAATACACTAGTCCAATACGAGGCAGCCCTAGCACGTATTCAATATGGACGGTGGGTGTTAGCACCGAAGTGGCGACATGTGAAGGTGTATGGATGGAGGAGGACTACTGGACCTTGGTAACAGGCTGTGAAGCCTATTCCCAGAGTCGGACACATAAAAAAAGAAAAAAGACAACTGCAGGAAGTTGGTGGAAAACCTCCTTATGACACACAATAAGCATGACTGCAACATGTCACTCAAGCTACATTTTTTGCACTCTCATCTAGATTTCTTCCCACAAAACTGCGGAACAGTGAGCGACGAGCACGGCAAGCGATTTCGGCAGGACATTGCAGTAATGGAGAAACGGTATCAGGGCAAATGGAGCCCATCAATGCTTGCGGACTATTGCTGGACAGTGACCAGGGATGCTCCCTTTCATGAATACAAGAGACAAGCCCACAAGCGTAGTGCAGAAGCTGAGTATTGACTAAACTATATCCTGATGCTGAATAATGTTTTATATACATGACATGTCAAATAGATTCGTGCAAAACTATCACAAACAGAAGGAAATACACTGGTTTGTAATTCAAGATTAACATTGTACTGTCAACAGTATGTACAGAAGTGTAAAATACAGAAACTTAAATATTTTAGAAATAGTAGCCAATCCCCTGTTTTAATTGTCATACTCGTATTTGAATTCAACACATTAAATCCATAAGAAACAGCAAATTTTATCTCCGACGCAGATAACTTTAACATTTTTAGACCACTGTTCTCTTGTACAACCATGAATAAAAACTCGTTGACGCTATTCTGCCGGATGTGGCGATAGAGGGTGTTATGTCAATTATTTTTATGAGACAGCAGCACGAAACAGCAAACAAAACAGTACGCGAAGGAAGGATACTCACTGTCGTTAGGTGAGGAGAGAGAAATATGGAAGGCAGGACACAATGATGGCAACGGACTGTCGGTGAAATTGTGCTTTGGCCGTATGCTAATAACTTCTTTTTCATAAAAACATAAACTGCATAAAATTAATATCCTATAAGAGACTACCAACGCGTCATGTGGTTAAATGAGTTACTATTCGTCCACCTTGGCTTAGCAGAGATTTATGTCCCTTTGTACCCTATTTTCCACAGATCTGGGGCAAAACGAAACAGTACAACGGGTTTACATTCTTTCCGTAGCATTTCTCCATGAAAAATGCCGTATTCCAGCTTCAACCTTTGCTATACTCGAGCAGTGAGGATAGACAGTTGACAATTTTGGACCATATTTAAATGAACAGAGCACAGTGATGTAGACGCGTAGAGTCTCCTAAGCCATCAGTACTACGGCCCTGATACAAAGGGATCCATTATCAAAACTAAAATCCCTAAGGTGTGGGCAGCCTCCACTTTTTAAAGTATTTTTTTTCAAAAGTATGATGTTGGAATATAACTGACCCCTCCGCATCATTCGTAACTACAGTTTGTGATGTAGAATGCCTGCTGATTACGCCTAACAATTTTACAGGCGTTATATAAATTAGGTAAAAAATTTGGCGCTTAATTACATCTTCATTAATAATTGATTTTAATAATATGCGCGAGAGATGTGACCAAACATTTAAGTGCCGGAGATGATAAGAAAATCCCCTGGCATAAAAGATTCCGTGCGAGAAGAAAGGAAAAGCCGGCGGAAAAGTAAATGGAAATGTGGATATGTGGTATGGAAGACAGCCTAAGGGAGAGGAAGGGAAGAGGGGTAAAAATGCAAATGTCACGAGGAAGGGATTGTGGGAGAGCGAATGTGGAAACGGGGAGCAAGACAGAAAAGAGGAGGGGGAGGATGAGGATGAGCGGACAGTTAGCTAGTATTCTGGTGAGCTTAGAGGGCTACGTGGCACCACTTTCTTACCAGTTAATTCTGTATTTGTGCTCTCTTTTATGTTACTTGGTGCTGGAGGAAGACGCCTTCATGTGGTGGCACCGATATATTTGAGCAACCCCCCTACCCTGTTAGGCCCCATCCACACGAGTCTGAAATAAGTTTTGACGCATGTTCGAGACATTGCTTCGGACATGTTTGCATACATGTTCGAAGTATCTCGTTTGGACGTTCAAACCGTAAACTACTTTCGAGACATGCTATCATCACTGGTGTGGACGTTTCCTGCCGGAAACAGGTTTGGGGATAATCAGTTCGGCAAGTTGACGAACATGTTTGTGGAATGTTTGGAAGCATGTATCTAGCATGTTTCTGACCCGCTCCTAGTAATGCTTCGGGCAATGTTTTAGGCACCGTGTGGACGGAGCTTGTAAACATTCCTTAGTTCTCTCCTTATTCCCTGAAAGAAAGATGAGCTGCAGGACGAGGGCAACTTCACTTTGCAGCCCACCGAGTTCTCTTTCAGATGTGCCAGCGATTACCACTACTACTACTACTACTTAAGAGGCTCTGTGGCATATTTTCCTTACCAATTTATATATACACATGGTATATCAAACCTCTTTTTTGTGTTATTTATGCAAAATATGTCAGCAATGGTAATACATATAAGAAAGAAAATATCAAGTGTAATAAGCAAAATGAAACGCTAAGGAAATGGTGATAGAGAGGTCCAAAGGTCATGAGAATAATGCCTTTTTCATACATTACTTTGATAGTCTGTTGTATGTAATCAGTCTTTTTTCTTTTGTTAAAACAGATTGGGCAAATAGCTAAGACAACGCCAATTCTCTCATGGTCGGGGCAACAATTGTTAGCTATTCCAGCTAGCGTCAGATGATTTTATTCAGCTGAGTGCGCACAGGACCATAAGGACTTTCCTGCTTTGATACTGAAACAGACTGCAAAAATAGTCTACCTTATAAGAGGATACCAACGCGGTATATGCAGAAGCGGACTGGTAAGGAAGAGACTAGAGAGCTTCCTAAAGTGGAATAGGGTTCGTAGACACAAAGGTGGTGTTGGAGAGGGACGCCTCTACATTATGGTAATGACATAACTAGGTGGCTGGCTGCCTGGCTACACAAAACTCCCTTAGCTCTATCCCTATCTCCCGAAAGAAAGACGGTCTGCAGTCCACTGAGTTCATGTCTAGATAAGCGTGAGGCCAGAGCAACAACAACAAGACTGGAAGGCACTGCAGTCGTAAGAGAAATGAAGACCCGTGGAATTAAAATATATCTGCACGAGAACAATATTTGATAGGAGACGAAAGGGAGCTGGAGGGAAAAAGAAAATTGAACACGAGGAAAAGGAGAGTAGGTGAATGAAGGAAATAAAAGAACAAAGACTGGGAGATTGAGAACGAAGGGAGGGAAGAAGATGATTGGCGACTGAGGGAGGAAAGAGGGAAGGAGAGCAAGGGCGGTCTCATCCCTGGAAAAATCTGTAAAATCCTGAGAAAAAGTATTGCTTGGAATGTCGTGGACTATTCAAGGAATCTCTCTTACACTGCAAATCAAAGAGCTAGAATGCTTGCCGATGCGCATACACATATTAAATTATAAAAGAAACAATTTTTATGGCTACTGAGAAATACAGCGCATAGAATTGTTAGTGCATTTATCAGTGAGATGAAAAACTTCCCTCATCACAGGTGAAATGAAATTTAAGTTAACCGTAATAATGATCTTCGCAGCCATCATCCACTTGATGTAGTGATGCCTACTTCTTCCATCACCTTTATCATACTTTTTCTGTAGCTGCACTTTTCCTATTTCTCCCATCTTTCCTGTCACTTTTTATTACTCCTTTTTCCTTTTCAGGTGGTTTTACAGTGAGTGACAAACCTACTGGCTTCCTGAACACCCGTAAACCATTATAACGCTGGCTGGTAACCATATAACTAACCCATTCGTGTTCCCAACGTATCAACAAGTGGTTTGAAGGAGGATTAGTGCCCCTCCCTGTAAAACAACTAATTGTCACTCCTTGGGGGATTATGGCGTCTGACTTTAGATAGATAAATAGACAGATATTGATAGAACAACATAACGAAACTCACCAATACCATCGTCATCACCCTTATTCCCATCTAAAGACGGACCGAGGTAGGATCCTATAAGAGCAGAAAAAAAACATGAATGGGAGAAACATCAACAGTATGCAGCAAAGGTAACATCGAAAAGAAAAAAGAGAAGGAAAGGAAAGAAACCTGAGTTGAGGTAGGATCCTGAAACTAGAGAAAAGGAAGCGATAAAGTGGGGGGAGTATGAACAGCATACCGTGTGGATAAACAGCAAAGACGAGGGAATATTAAAGAATGAAGAATAATTATCGAAAGAAGCAGAATCCGGAAAGAAGGGGAAAGCATAAAAGTGGAAGAAATAACAACATTAGATGGAAATAAAAACGGAGACAAACAAGAAAGAAAAGAAAAAAACTGAAAGTCCACCTGGGTCGCTGATGAGGATGGTCCCAAGACCCGCGAGAATATAGTGAGTCTAATAGAAGGAAATGACGTAGAAAATAATGGAAGGCGGGGGAGAAGTGATGGTGATGAGGGAGACGGAAATGACGAGGAAATGAAGGGGTGGAGAGGATGAGGGGGATAAAGATGGGATTAAGGAAGAAGCTGGACGCTGGAAGAGGGGGAAGAAAAAAGTGGAAGGAAGGAAGAAAAGGTGTGTGGGGAGATAGTGTGGGGGGGGGGGGAGAGAAAAAAAAAAAGAGTAAAGAAAACATTGGGGGAAGTGGGACTTGGTGAGATGAGAATAATAAAGGTGGAAACGGTAAAGGATTTTGGGAAGAGGGGAATGCAACGGTGAGGGGAAAAACTGGAAAAGGGAAAGTTGGGGGAGGGGAAGGAGAAAAAGAAAAAAAAAGTGGATAAAGAAGAGAGTATCGAGTTAGGACGCTGGTGGGGTGAAAGGGAAAAAGAGCGTGGGGGAGGGGGGAGGGTAGGACGGAGGAGAGTGGGAGAAATAAAAAATGTCAAAGGAAAAGATAAGGGGAGAGGGAGGACCCACTGAGGTAACAAAGAATAAAATCGGGGGAAAAATAGAAGCAGTAGGGGTCGTTAAAGGGAACAGCGAGAATTAGTGGAGACGAGAAAGAATGGGAGGGGTAAAGATGAAGGGGAGCGTGAAAAAAAATAATGCAGAATGAAACGACGGGTGGTGGGGGGGAGGAGGCTGGAGGTGTGAGGAGAGAGACAAACAAATAAAATAAGTGGAAGGAAAAAAGGGTGAAAAGGAAGAAAGGGATAGGTGAGAGCGGAGGGAGAGAGGTGTAGGTGGGGAAGGTGGAGGACGAGAGGGGTAGGTGGGCGGGAGGTAGAGAGAGAGGGGGAGGGGGGCAGAAATCAGAGGACGACGTGCATGCAGATGAGGAAGGGTGGGGGGGGGGCGGATGGAAGGGGGGAAGAGGGAGATTAGCGAAGAGACGGGAGGACGCTGGGAATAAATGAGCGATTGGAAGCTAATTAGCAAATGAGGTGAAAGGATTGTGTGCGATTATACGAAGCTTTAGTGCTAGATTAGAAAGAGAATTACTGAGTGACCCGAAGTGCCAGAGAAAAATGGCGGTGGTTATTTCTTCCCTCTCTGAGATTAGAACTGCAACATTTTTAACCCCTTCAGTATGATTACACTTTTTACATTTTATTCTTGCTATTACCAGACGATTTTATTAAGCGCTGAAGTTGGACTAGATGAACTGGATTCAGATATCACGAACCCTTTCACATCTACACGTTTGCAATAAACCGCAAAAATCGTTAGCAGAAAGCAAGAACAAAATGAAAAACACTTCATCAGGCTGAAACGGTGGTCTGCTTGAATTCGGTGAAATATTTCCCAGTGTTTTCTTTCTATTAAGGTTTTATTCAGAGTAGGTTGGACTTTTAGAAGTAGAATTGTTAGATGTATCCCCTTCATTAACTTCTCGCTCAATAAATTCGTGTGGGAGCAGCAAAAATACAATTCATGTTGTAATTGCGTCCACGAAATGAAGAGGCAAAAATTAAGACGTCATAAATCATTGCAACTGAACACCTCTAATCAGTTTTTTTTTTACGTTATTCCTGCGCCCGCCAGACGAACTCTGGGAAGAAGAATGTTTAGTCGTTAAAATTTTAATTAGGGTTATTCAGTTTCAGTATATCCACTACAAAAAGGAAAATAAATAATAAGTTGAATAAATCTGTCGTAAAATGGCAAAACTATGAAGAATGAAAACAATTTACCTTACTGAAGTAGCTAAAGCCCTCTCCTTAATCTATTTCGCAGCAGAGATTTAAAAGACTTAAAATTTAATAAACTGAATCAGACAACTTGTTTTTCAGTTTGTCCTTGTTGCTTACAGGCGATTTTATTCTATTTCGAAAGGATTTTCAGGCTGTAGGGGTTAAAGATGTCAGAATCAGACCCTTAAAATTAGAGAAATCTTCATTTAGGTGCATTAAATCGTTTGAAAACATATAAAAACTAAACAAAAAAAGATCATCGTGGTAAAGTGATACTACTATGAGAGTGAAATGTGGCCATAAGCTTGTTTACGAGCCACACACGCAGGACTCATTTAGCCACAAGTACACAGGGTCTAAGTGTAAGTTGTAACTATGACATTGGTACATATCTTATTACACATTTCATGATTATTTTACCAAGAAATTATGAGCGTTTACTGGACTGTAATTAGCTGGTTTTCACACTAGGTTCAGCCTTCAGATCACAGAACCTTATTGTGGCCAACCTTAATATGATGATGCCTTAAGAGTAAGTATAGCGTTATTTTTATGTTCATAAGTATATGCAGCCTGGACGCAACACCTGACGAGGTACCCAAGTCGCTAATACTGGTATGTCTAATGTTATTCTCATATAATATTGGTTGTAGTTGTGATTAGTTCTATTACATCATCTTGGAACTGTCTCTAACCTAACAAATTCAAAATCAAAAAGGGGCTTATACTTATGCCTATCGACTGCACGAGCGTCATTAGAGCAGAGTCACGTTTTCCCTTCTCTCAGTCGTCCCCTAAGCACATCATTAATTCAGAACCCCAAACGTGTCTAAGTATGACTGGCCGCCACTGACTATGCTTATGCTGATGGCGATGAGGCTGGTAACAGATTTTTTTACGTGTTAATAACTACATGGTGTCAACGAAACCGACTCATAC
>JAGKTI010033640.1:0-11628 GCA_018397915.1 Birgus latro | reverse complement strand
GTGTGTGTGTGTGTGTGTGTGTGTGTGTGTGTGAGAAAGAGAATCCAAGAGTGCGTGAACGCTAGTGTATGAATGGTGGCGTGCAAATTGGTATGGGATGAAAACAACAAAGTGCAATTGCTGGAGAGAATATAAAAGAAGGAATGTTGTCAGCACCGAGGCTTTAATTCAGTATCGTGAAGTGGTGATTGTGCAACTGCCAGGAATTTTCAAGCTGTATCCTTTAACCACTGCAGTATGAGAAGCTGAAAAAATGCGTGACAGTAGAAAAGATAAAATTATTGACGATATCGTACTAAAGAGGACAAGAAGGAACACTTGCTCCTTACACTTAGGGCCGAATATGTTACTTTACCCTGTAACACTGACTTTTGACTGTGTTCTTGAAATCGAATTACAGTACTTCATTCTTTGCTTACCTTCATTCCCTTCACAAAGTCTGGCTTAAATTGAATAAAAACTATTTAGACTGACCTTGCCTGAAAGTGTTTGAGTTACCCTACCTTTTCCGAACAACTTTTGAACAAAATATCATAAATTCTGTTTAACCTCTTTAACCTGGTGATGTGTTTTGTATTTCATTCTTGTTACCACCAGACAACATCTCTCAGCCAGGGGTTGAGAGCTGTTGGACTGGAGGAGTGAGCATCACCGCCTTCTCTAGGAGGCATTCCATCCTTAAGATGAATAAAATTGCCTTAAACTCATCTGGATATGACAAATATAAAATGAGAAAATACCCCATCGCGTGCGAGGAGACAATTAAAACTTCCTAAGTCGCGGAACACCGACCAGCTCTCTCTCCCTCAAACCACTCCTACACATGGTCCAGAAAATGCATCGAGCCATTTTCATTAACTGACTGTCCACTTAATAGCAACTACATTATAAACTTTCCCTACTATCTTTTGGTTGGTGCTCCCCCCTCTCACAGAATTCCGCCACTACAAAGCTGCGCACGTTACGGCGACATAAAGAACGTGGATACAGCGAAGGTCAAGTGTTGTGCCTCCCCTTTCCACCCCAGACTTGGTCCCTTTAAACGCTAGTGGACTGTATAAAGATAAGGGATAGTGGGTAATAAGCCTCATGTAGTCAACAATGTTTCCCTGTCAGTGTTTTAATCGTTAATTTTATATTTGTCTCTTGTAAGTCTATCTGCCTGTCTATAAATTTATCTATTTGTCCGTTTATTTACATCTATCTCTATGTACTGTATGTATGTATAGATAGGTAGAAAAATAGATAGATAGAGAGATGAGTGGATAAATGGGCTGATAGAAAAACAGGTAGACAGAGAGAAAAATAGAAACAGACAACTAGTTAGTTAGAAGGACAGACAGATAGGCGACAGATAGCTAAATAGACAGGCAGACAGACAGAAAGAGACACAGACAGATAAAAAGACATTACATCCCATAGTTTTCCACGCCAGTCTCATATTTTTAAGCCTCTTGTTCTAAAGCTACCAGGGACTGTAAGCCTCGAGAAATGTGGCAGAGGGTGTAAGCTCTATTCTAAGCTCTGTTTTCTCTGACTTACTTGTTAATTTTCTGCAGACTTTCCAAGTTCTCAGTATTAGCTTCTTTCTTTTATTATTTCACCATTTCTTAAAACTATCCTTCTCTCACTCTTCATCTCTTTTATGCTCAGTTTTCATTTCGTCTTTTCCGTCTGCATTCCCTCTTCTTTTTCTTCTCAGACATTTGTGGTAATTTTCTGCAAAGACTTCAGTTTCTCAGTATCAGTTCCCATCTCAAGTTTGTTATCATTTCAGTTATCTTTGTCTCACTCTTCATCTCTTCTACATTAACTTCTTTTTTTCATTTTTCCGTCTGTTTTCACTTTTCCTTATTTTCTTGGACTTTCCTTATAAGTTTCTGCAAGTCTCCAAGGTCTCACTGTTAGTTTGTTTTTCTTATATTATACTTTTTCAGCTCTCTTCGTCTCACTCTTCATCGCTTCTATGCCCAGTTCTTTTTCTCTTTTCTTTCTACAGCCTTCCCTCGTTTTTCTTACCCTGGCCTCCTTCACGTCACTTTGTTTTACCTTGTAGTTGCCATCGTAACTCATATTCTTTCATTACTTCCATTTCCTGCTTCTTCTTTATTACACCAAATTTTTCTTTCGCTCCTCAGCCTTCCCTTTATTCTCACTCATTTTTATATTTCTCAAGTCCTTTTTTTTTTTTTCAGATGTTCGCTCCACCACTTCTCAATTATTTCATTATACATTTCGGTATCCTCTACTTATGATACTCTCAGCCTCTTGTGAATCCAAATCGGCTGAATAAAATCATCTGACCTTAGCAGAAATAACATATACTAGAGTTGCTCCCACCATGACAGTCACTCTCAGATGGATATAATGTGGTGTTAGCTGGAATGAGGTACAAAAGAAGACAGGATCGAGAAATGGTTACCTGTCATCTCAGTCATTTCCTGTTCATTGTTGCATGAGAATTTCCTATCCTCAGTCTTGCCCATGCTCTTCTCTCTCCGTTCTCCTTCCCGCAGCATCCACATCTCTTCTTTTCTGGTTATCCTTATGCAGTTACTTTCTTCTTCATTCCACCTTCCACTAATTTGTCTTCCTCCTTACCTTTCCCTTTTTCTTCTTACTCTCTTCCCTCCTCTCTTCTTCTCTCTTCCACACCACCTTGATCTCTTCTTCCTCCTTTCTTTTCTCTCCCTTTTCTTCCTCCTTTCGTTCCCTTCTCTCTCTTCCTCCTTTCTTTTCTCTCCCTTTTCTTCCTCCTTTCGTTCCCCTCTCTCTCTTCCTCCTTTCTTTTCTCTCCCTTTTCTTCCTCCTTTCGTTCCCCTCTCTCTCTTCCTCCTTTCTTTCCCCTCTCTCTCTTCCTCCTCTCATCTTTTTCTTTCCTTCCTCTTTACCTTCCACAAGCTCTTCTCCCTCCCTTCCTCTCTCATCTTTTCCCCTCAGCCTCTCTTTCTTCTCTTTCCTCTTCCACCTTTCTAGTTCATTCCAGTGTTTCTTGACCTCTTTTGACAGCGACCTACATTCTGACTAGGAAGCAATATCGACGAACCATAATTTCAGACAAATAATTTACATTTGTGATATATCGAGGCTCATACAGTTCGTAATTAAATAAATGAATGATGAAATGACGTGTTTTTCACCTTAAATATTGTGTATGGCCCAAATAGGTTTTTGAAATAATCCCCTATTACATTATTTTTTCATAATTTCGTGGTCATCCTCCCGTTCACATTGATGGTTAAAAAAAAAAAACATAGTGCACTTATATTTAGGTTTATGTAACAATATATATCATGGGTAAACAATTCACATAGACACACACACACACACACACACACACACACACACACGCACGCATTGCCCCTGTTATTCAGACTTCGGTAAGCTGTTCATATACGATTTCGCTTGACTGCAAGATCCTGATTGGTTTGGGAGACATGTCACTGGTAATTACAGCTTTCAGTTAACGTTAGATTCCACAAATACACAAAAACAAACCATTCATTGAGAAGGAAATCAACCAGTGACACCAACTTAGCTTAACCTGAATCAGTGTACACGTTGTCAGCCAGCCAGACCATTCGATGCAGCAACTGTTGGACTAAACAAGGACGGTAGAACGGTCACTGATCCTTGCTGACTTTCTCGATGCGGCCTGATAACCAGTATTGGTTCGTGATCTAGGAGGTAATATCCACTGCTTCAGCTCTTCTTCTTCTTCCACCTTCCCCTTTCATCCTTCTCCCACATACCCTTCTCTCGTCTTCTCTTCCTGCCTTACCTCTTCTTCTTCTTTCCTCCCTCTCTTCCTTATTTCATCTTCCTCTATCTATCCTCTTCATCCTTTCCTTCTATCTTTTCTTCCCTTCCTCCTTCCATTTTCTCTTCTTTCTCCCCTTCTATCTCTCTGTCTTCTCCTTTCCCTCCTTCTCGGTGTTTCTTCTTTCTTCCTGTCTCTCCATATCATCGTCTCCCTCATCTGTTTTCCCTTCCTGTTCTCCTCCTGCCTCTTTCAATTCACCCTCTCCTTCCACTGCTTCTCCCTCATCGTCCTAGTGTATCTTTTCCCCTCCCAGTCATTCTTGATCTCCTTTTCCTATATTATTCTACTTCACTTTATTCCTTATCTTTTCCTTTTCCGTTCCCACCTGACTGCTTCTCCTTTCAGCTTTCCTTTTTCTCCTATCTATCCATACCTTTCTCCGTCTCTTCTTACACCCATTCCATCTTCTACCTTTTGCCAATCCTTCCCTTTCTTTTAACCCTTCCCATCTTCTCCTGCATCATCTCCATCTTACATGCCTTCACTCTCATCCTTCCCATCTTTCCATGCTTTATCCCTTTTCCTAATTTATCCAGTCTCTCCCTTCACCTTCCAATCTTCTCTTACCCCGTCCTTATCCTCACCTCTCCTTTCTCCTTTCCCGATTTTGCTTTGTCTCTCCTCTATCCCCACCTTACCCTACCTCTCCTTCTCCTTCCCAATTTTACCCCACCTATCCCCTATCCTACATTATACTACCTCTCCTTTCTCCCTTCCATCTTAACCTGCCTCTCTCATTTCCCTGCTTTACCCTATCTCTCTTTTCTCCATCTCTGTCACAACCTGTCTATCCCATATCACAGCCTTACCAAGCATCCACAATTTTCCCCGCGCCTCGCTGTTGCGAGGCGCTGTCAACCATGAGGGAACATCAGTTCACTGCACAGGTCGGCATGAAAGGGACGGTTGCTTGCCTGCGGTTAATGGTCCTGCTCGGCCAGGCTGATAGGGGGGCTGAACATCAACAACAACTCTGCCTCTCCTGTCTCCCATTTCGCATTCTCTGACCGCTTGGCCTCGTGATCCTTTGTCTGTTTCCTCTGTACTGTAGCCCAACTCTTCTCCCACTCCCGTTCCTTGTTTCTCTTCCCGTCTTCAACTGCCTCATCTTCATTTATCCTTCTCTTTTTCTTCTTCCCGTTCTCTATCATTCCCTGCCTCCTGTCTTCTTCTGTATTGTTCCTTCTATATTTCCCTTCCCTGCTATCCTCTGTGCATTCCTTCTCTCTTTCACTTCCTTTTCCTCATCTTCCTCTCCTTTATCAGTTCCTACCTCCTTGCCGTTTCAATACTGGACTTCCTTCTCCCCCTCCCTGTTCTCCCCAGTGTATTTCCTCTCTCCCTCCCTTTCTCTCTCCCTCTCTCTCTCTCTCTCTCCTTTTTTCTTCCTCACCATTATAATACCTTACCTCCTTTCTCAAAATTTTCTCTTTTCCCTTTCCCCCCCTCCTCCCTGCTGTCCCTATAGTATTACTTCACCTCATCTCCCTGTCTTTCCCTTCCCCTTCTGCCTCCTCCTCCTCTTCATCATCATCATCCTACCTACCTACCTACCTACCTGCTTACCTACCTACAAGCACCTAGACACTAACCTACCTATCTACCTGCTTCCTTTTTTCCTCACTTTCTCTCCTATTCCCTGTTTTCTTCCTTCTCCTCCTCCTCCTCCTCCTCCTCCTCTCGTTCTCCTCCTCCTCTTCCTTCACCCTCCTCCTCAGAATAATCCCTTAGAGTCTCCAGTGTCTCCTTCTACTCAAGCCTCAGATCCCACACACTTACCTCACGCACATATTCACCCTCCTCCTCCTCCCCCTCCTCCTCCTCTTCTTCTTCTTCTTCTTTTCATCATCATCATCATCATTATCCTCTTTCTTCTTACTATTACTCTCCACCTCCTTCATCCACCTCTTCTACTTCTCTTTCCTTTTCATCTTCACTATCTCCACCTCCACTTTCCTCCCCCAGTCTCTCGAACCCTTCTCCTCTCATCCTATGTTTCACTTCATCTCATTATCACTTTCCACCTCCTCCCACTATCCACAATCCAATCGGGTTCCGCGGTTTTCAGTCCATTCAGCAGCTCACTACCACGCTCCTACTTCTCTTCCCTCTTTACACAATCTCTCTCTCTCTCTCTCTCTCTCTCTCTCTCTCTCTCTCTCTCTCTCTCTCTCAAAATACCTATCAATCTGTAAGTATATTTGCTTGTCACACACACACACACACACACACACACTCATCGATTCCTCAAAATGCTTTCCCTTACAGCTCCACATCCGATTGCTACCTCTCACAGTCACATATATCAGAATTTACTTAGTCGACTTTAGTGAGACTTGGAGAGCCCCTGTTAGTGACGGGGTTAATGAAGGCTGTATCTGGCCTCGCCTGTTTTGAAAGTCTCTCTTGAATGATATAATCTGGTGACTGAAAAAATAAAATAGATAAACAAATAAATAAGGCAATGACATCACCAAACTGAAGGGTTAAAGTGACTCTTCGGCTTTACCTCCCCCTCGTCCTCTTATTTTTTGCCATTGTTTTTCCCTACTGTTTCCTCTGTTTGCGAGTCTTTCTGTTTTTTTCCGTACTTACTTTTTCCATTCGGTTGTTTTTGTTTTATACTCTCTCCCTCCAACCTCACCAGCATTCCCTCCTCATCCTCATCATCCTCTTTTGCATCTTCCAAAAGCTCCTTTCCCTTCACTCGTATTTACACTATAGACTATATTGCTATTTCCCTTCCTTCTCCTCCTGCTTTTTACATTAGTTTCTCTTCCTCCTTTTCCTTAACCTCATCTTCATCTTGCTAGTCTCTTCTCTCTGTATCTCCTGATCGTTTCCTTCCACTTCCTATGTCTAATTTCTTTTTCATTGTGTCCCTTCCTGGCTTCCTTCCATGGTCTTTTCCTCTTCCCTATGTCTTTTATTTATCTTCATCCCTTCACCATCCCTTTCTCTTGCACCTCTTCCTTCCAGGTCTTTATTTTCCAGCCCTATCCCTCCCTTGTCTCTTACTCTTTCCTAGATCACTGTCACTCCCACTTTTTTCTGCCTTGTCTTTATATTTCTAGTCGTCCTTCCACCTCTATATTTCCCAGTCATATCATTCTAACTTCTTTTCTTTTCATATGACTGTCTCTCCCATGTTTTTCTTTGTCTCGTCTTTATCTTCCTCATCTTCCTTCCAGCTCCGTATTACCCATTTTTTACCACTGTCTCTCAGCCAGATCCCTCTACCTCGTCTCTCTCCTAGAGCTTTTCTCTATTTATCGCTTCCCTCCCCCCTTATCATCATCATCATTATCATCACCACCATTACCACCACCATCCTCATCATCACCATCACCACCACCATCATCATCATCCCTCCCCCGTTCCGTCTCCTCACCCCGCCAAACTGCAAAATGACGATTGCGCTTTCCTTACTTGTGTTGATCTACGACAGGAAAACATCGCAGTGGGAGAACGTAAACACAGGAACGGCCGCACTGATGGGATTAGAGAGCTCGCAAGTTTTCCAGTTGGCATAGTCGCGGCGGATCCCTTTTTTTTTGGGGGGGGGAGAAGGAGGTGATTTGGAGTAGCTTGCGAAAATATATCTTCTTTTTGAGGAGGATTTATTAGGATAATTTCCAATCGCCGTCATTAACCCTTCCAGTTCGATGTCGTATTTATTTTTGATTTTATTCTTGCTGTTTCCAGACAAATCAAGAAGAAGCTCAGATAGAGAAGTTATTGAACACCATATCTGAGTTTCCCAGTTCGAGAAGCGTCCACTAAAGCGAATAAAAGCGTCTGGAGATGGGATGACCAATATAAATAATACGTCAACACTTTCGAAAATTTTCTATAACGTTCTGCGAAATTTACTTGGCCACAAAGATCGTATTACCGGCTGTTAAAACTCGTTGTTCACCGTCAGATCTCGGAGTCACTTAAACGGGAAAAATATAGGACAGTGACAAGGAAAAATGCATGAGTATGGTACTGATAATGAAAATACTTGGAGGCAGTGCGAGGGTGGTTTGCTGGCGAGGGTAGTAGAGCTTGAAAATACAGAAGACAGTAGGGTATTACGGAAACGAGAAGGAGGCTTTAGAAAGGTAATGAAGCAGAGAACAGGGCGCTCAAAGGGTGTAAGGGCTTCTTAGAATGTGTAGGGTAATAATGGGATATTAGTAGAGTACAGAAAACCGATTACATGTCCTTTTCGCTACCATGATGTGTTTTTCATCTATTATTGCATCTGTTACTTGAGTAGTTAGGGAGAGCATTCATCAACCCCTTCACTGCTAGAGGTATGTCCTTAGCTGAATTAAAACGTCATGTAGTAGGAAGAACAAGATGAATAAATACAGCCTAGGAGTGTAGGGGTTAAAGCGTCACAAAAAGCTTATCAGGTGTAGTTTTGTTGGATAAAATGTATATGCTGGAAATTAGGAGAGCGTACAGGGCATGGAACATCACTGTGAATCCAAGACTGATTATATGTGTAGCATCTTTGGGTGATATGGATCCAAACTTCAAACTGGTTAACTTGATGAAAACTACGATCTAGAGGCGTGATGCTCCTCTTCATCATCTTACATTTGTGCGTGTTTGAGTCTTCATCATCATACATTTGTGTGTGTGTGTGTGTGTGTGTGTGTGCTCTTAACCAGCGAAAGTTAAAAAAGTGCAAGAAAATGCATAATGGTGAGGAGCAGCACACTCGGCCCCTCCTCATCCCGCCTCGCACACTTATTACTGGCAGTCGCATCCACTATTGGCTAATTACCCTAATGATCCCTCACGTTCAAGACCCCAAATATCACTGGGTTAAAATGAAATGGGTAATATCTCGAATGAATGTATCAGGAAAGGTCAAGTCAACGTGGCTAAGTGATTGAGACCGAGGGAAACTGATGGAACAGGGAGTGGTAAGCATTGATAAGACTGTGTTCACCCTCTGATGGGCGAAACAACTCTAGTGTTTTATTTTCTTTACTGCCAGACCATAATGTTCTGCTGAGAGTGAACTTGGGAGCCTGGTAGTGTTATGGTCGGTACCACTAACCCTGCCATGGTCGAGAGTATTCTAGCTTTCTTGTCCAGCTAACGCCAGATTATATTGCGTGAGTCAGAGGAGCTTGAAATGTACAAAATTACAAAATTATGTTACTTATTATAGCTGGTTTGTTTTCAGCTGATGGAACTGCGCCACTCCCACAACGTGATTAATAAGTCGTGGTTGCATGAAATTCGATGAGGTCTAAGAATGGATATCTTTCGTTACTAGTCAAATTCATCCTCCAGTTTGACTTCATTTGGCCATCAACCTCATCTGAAAAGCGTTATCAATCTTTGTCAGATGAGAACAAACCAACTGTAGTGATATAGGTTTGGTCCCAAAACGTTCCATCCTACCTTATAAACTTAAAACAACACACACACACACACACACACACACACACAAATGCGGTATTTTCTGAGTCGTTAAGCAAGGGAAGGTACCCTCCTATATAATGTTTTGTTAAAAACACTATCAAGAAACTATGAATCATATGTTTTAAAATACAGTATGCCTACATTGCTGAACTAACCGAAAATCATGAATGAAAAAAAACTTGTGAATCTGGGTAAGATGGACACCAGCTGATAATATTCCCTGACGGGGCGAAGGTATGAGAACGGTGGGGAATTACGCTCTTAAAGATGTTATCGACACTGAACATCCTCCAAGCTTTCTCTGAAATCCGACAAACATTTCTTGATATCTCACAAGCTGAAAAAATTAAGGATCCCTCTGCCAGAGAGTGGCTTGCCAAATGTCAAGGTATTGACTGCAGTGTTCTTCCATGCGCATTCATCAAACCTTGAAATACACTGAGGAACAGTCACACTGTGATTTTTCCACTTCTTTCATGATGACATTCTGCTCATCAGTGGTCAAGAATTCCTTGCAGTGTCACACCCTTTCAGGAAATCACTGATATAAGAACTTACCACTTGCGAGTGTTGGCCTAAAAGGATGTTCATTGATAAAGTAGTATTAGCTTAAATCACATTCAAAGTAGAAAAAAATTTAATGTGATAACGACTTTGACATAATATTAAGTACCTGCTGAGTAATCTTACGCTTCACCTTTAACCGTAAATAAGGAAAGTACACTCTCGAGGACTCTTTTTTTTTTTTTACAGCATTTGAAAAATTGCTTATTATTTTCTTCATTTACCTCTAAATCAAAGAATAACAATGTTTACCAAGTATTTGATATCATGGCAAGTTATATTTACACGATACTAATTGTTTAAAGAGCAATATGCGCTAATACTGCGGAAAATATCATTGTCGAGATTTTTAACTTCATTGTAAGCCAATACTCGCAAGTGGTCAAGTATCATGTCGGTAGCCTCACTGGTGGAATCCACGCAGCTTTAGGTAGCCTTCTGCTTAAAAGAGCAGAGTTTTGATCAGTAATCCAACACTACAGAGTTTCCAACCCTTGTAAATGTCGCATAACCATTAATAAAATTAATGTTGGGATTCTAAACCTTATCTAATAACTATAGCACAACTATAGGATAATGTTGTTACTCAGAATGGCTTTGCCATTGGCCAGAGGAGTAAAGCCATAGACGTGAAAGATCTGAGTGAAATGTTTGAAACTTTAATTTAGATCATGAGTGGATGATCGCTGGTCACTCCTTCACTACGGGACGAAAACTTAATGAGAGTAGGCAGACATGATGTTCTAGGGCAGGAATAACTACGATTTTTGCTGTGTTTTCAGGCAACTCAAGCGAGGTGCATCAGTGCGACTTCACATCAGATGGAGAAGTAGGAAATCTTCCACATGTGATAAAGTAAAAATATACTTTCTGGTGTCAATTACGTTGGAAAGAACTAAGCACTAGGTCACCGGTACTAATTGTAGAAGCAGTAGCTGCAAGCCCAGACTCATCTGAATGCGAATCCAGTGGACTGCAGGCTGAAGTTACCTTTCTCATGCAGTCCACCGTCCCTATTTAAGGGGATACGGAGGACATCGAGGGACATTTATATTACCATGCTGCTCGGCCGCCCGGTCATATCGGTCCCAGTACGTGAAAGAGCCTCTTCAGCACGGATACCATACCTCTTTTACACTAACTTGGTCCAGATTTTCATTTTTCTGTAGCGTATTTTACGTAGCTCATTGGCAGAAAAGACATTTCTGTTGTTCTACGTTCATCCTACTCATACAAAACTTCTTCAAGACGAGGACCATATTTTGATGTTATTCTCTTGTTACCGCCCAGCATACTTGATGGACAGACGACAGTTGTAGGCCAAAGTAGCATAAAATGAGTATAACTGTAAAATAGCTTTATACAACGTAGCTGTTCCTCACAGAATGTCTACAGTAACATATGCAAAGAGCGTTAATTAGTTTTAAAGGATTTTCTCATATGAGAAGGGGTAGTGTGGGTATGGGGGGGATCACGTATGGCATAATTCAGACTTTTAAAAAATTAATGCGAATAATTTAATTCCTGGGTATTTATGGTTTATTTGTTTGTTTCTACGAAAGGACACTGAAAAAAAAAATTGCGTTCAGGCATGAAAACAGACTTGTACAAAGGGACACATTTGACCCTTGGAAGAATTTTTCCAGCGCAAAAGTGTTATACAGACGTTAATATAGGAATTAAATTAAATGATCTGGTTTATAACAGTTTCAGCTTTAAAAACATTTCAGGACCTTGTATTATTTGTCATTTTTTTAGTTGTTATTTTAAAAGAATTTTATCCCCATTGACACAAGTCATCATTTTTTCGG
>JAGKTI010033637.1:0-11628 GCA_018397915.1 Birgus latro | reverse complement strand
GGTGAATATAGACATTATATAATGGCTTATCACATTATTTCTTAAAAGACACCCAGGGCACCAAAAATGTTAAAAACCATCACACTTAATGTTCTTGTTGTTGTTGCATAACCCTAGTCTGTCTGGGGAACAGACCTATCAACCACTGTTAGGCAACTTCTGTGGGGCTGTCTTACAGGTACATTACAGTATTAGTACATACACTGTGTAGGGAACTGGCACCCCCATGTGATAGCACCTCACCAGGGCTGGACCAGGGTCTTTCCTCATGATGAGGTGTAGGGAATATAATAGGAGGTTTGGTGTCTGGGTGGATGCTACAGCTGCATTGCTCTACCCAGGTTACACAGTGTCACCACATGTAGGCTTGTTACATAGATCTTCATATAGTATACCACCTTGCAACAATTCATAGAAATGTTCTGTAGTCAGAGGGCTAAGAAGCCCTTGGATTCAGAATGACATATCAACCAACCACTGGTGTTTTGGATTCAAGGCTGCAGAAGTCTGGTTAGGTGTGAGCTGTATGTTTGTATATTGTAATTCTCCACTGTTACAAGCTGCAGGAGAAGGATGCCTTCATATGATTGCACTGATACAACTGGGCAGATCTACTGATCAGTTATACATAAGTCCCTCATCTCCTTTGCTAAAAGGTAGATGGTGGACTGCTGAAATGGGGCATTATCAGTCTGCAGTCCTCTGGGTCTACATTTCCTATGAACCTGGGGTTGCAACTATTAACACTACTATTTGTATCAACTTTGAGGCAGAATACTATACTCAGCATGTCAGAATCATGTGGTTCATTACCGAGGTAAAATAAATAGGAGTAAAGATATTAACCTAAATTATCTAAAATTTCGCTTTTGGTTGATTTTCCTTTCTGACCTGAGGGCCTTATGTTTAGGAGTATTGGGATGCTGATTCTTGGCATCCTCTCCAAAACCCTGTGCTGATTGGCAGAATATTAGTGTATACCAAGTGGGCACCTGGTGATCTAGTGGTTAGAATGTCTCAGTTCAAAGTGACAGTCTTGTAATGCCACAAATGGAAGTAGGTTGGTCATCTGTCTGTCTATCTATCCATCTATCCATTGCCAGATTCCATAATCCTGTAAGGGGTGGGCACTTGTCTTTGAGTTAGTTGTTTTACAGGAAGAGACGCAAACTCTCTGCTGACCCGCTTGTCGACACGTAGGGAACATGCAGGGGTTGGTTATAAGGCAGCTGCCCGGCATTGTAAATGGCTTCCTGGCTTGCAGGAAATCATTAGGCTTGTCAGTCATTGTAAAGCCATCTGAAAAGGAAAGAAGAGTAGGAAGAAAGGAGGGCAGACAGAGAAAGAAGAGGTAGGCCACTTTACAAGTGAGTGGATGATGGTCACCACCACCTTCCACATATACCTTTAATTGTAGTGGACTGGACTGCATTTACATCTCACTTTCAGAAACCTCATCATTCAACCTGTCTCTTTTCATGTATCTTGACAGCTCATATATCTATCTATCTATCTATTGCCAGATGCCTCAATCCCGCACGGGGTGGCCACAAACATGTCGCCTCCATGTTGCTCTGTCCCCACCCATTTCACTACCCCGCTCCCAACTCTCACCTCCCTCTCTCATGTACCTCTTCACTCCATCCCTCCATCTCATCCTCGGACTCCCCTTTCCTTTCCCCCCCTCCACCTCACACCTCACTCACATACACTCTCCTCATCAGTCTTTCACTCTCTATCCTCTCCACATGCCCAAACCACCTTAACGTGTTTCTCCTAATGCTTCCTATCACGTCCACAACCACACCACAACACTCCTTCACTTCCTCATTTGTTAGTCTGTCTCTCCATGTGACTCCATATGCTCCTCTCAAATAACTCATTACCATTGCTCTCACTCTTGACTTCTGTCCTTCCAACAGGGTCCAAGCTTCACTTCCATATGTTAGTTGGTATCACAATACTGTCATGTAACAACTTTTTCACTTCCATGCTCACCTCCCTGTTTCTTATCACTGCTTTCAACGAACCAGCAACCTTCCTTCCCTGCTGCACCCATTCAAGCACTTCACCCTCCAGACTTCCATCCTTACTCATCACACTATCCAAGTATTTAAATGCACTCACATTCTCCATATCCTCCCCATTCAATCTCACTGTACATTCACTGGCTTCACTTCTCTCAAAGACCATCACTTTACTCTTCCCCACATTCACCTTTAGAGTCCGTTTCTTACACACTCTCCAAAACTCATCTACCAAGCCTTGCAGCTCCCCTTCGTCTTCACTCAACAACACAGTATCATCTGCAAACAACAGTACAGGGAGTTTCCAAACACTGCCCTCTCTCACTAGGGCCACTCCAACATCCACTGCCCGACATTGTATCTCTTTTATAACCTCATCCATGTACAGATTGAACATCCTTGTTTCAATCCAACCTTCAAATGGAAAGATTCACTCAGTTTGCCATCCACACGCACTGCAGCCTTAGCACCCTCATACATACTCTTCACTGCCTTCAACAACTTCCCATCCACTCCATATATTCTTAATACTTTCCACAATCCTTGTCTATCCACCCTGTCATATGCTTTCTCCAGATCCATGAAGGCTGCATACAACTTCTTTCCCTTCTCTAGAAACTTTTCCACTAAGGATCTAAGAATGAATATCTGGTCTACACAACCTCTTCCGTTCCTAAAACCTACCTGTTCTTCTCCAACTAATTCCTCTGTTATTTCCCTAAGTCTGTCAATAAGTATCCTACCATATAATTTTCCTATTACACTGAGAAGGCAAATGCCTCTATGATTACCACACGCTGCTTTTCCGCTTTTCCTTTGTTCAGAGGAATAATTATACCTGACTTCCAATCCTCCGGGACTCTACCCTCCTCCCAGGCCAATCTGCACACCTTCCACATCCATTCTATTACTATCTCTCCCCCATGCAGCATTTCACCACACACTCCATCAATTCCTGGGGCTTTCCCCATTTTAACTTTCTTCATTGCTTCCACTACTTCCATCCTATTGATTTCTTCCTCTCTTCTCACAACCCTCCTTCTCCCTGCCATTCCCCAGCCACTTATACTTGCATTACGCCACGAGCGTAAACACAGCCGATCGGCGCGGGCGGGAAATTCAAACTGACTCGGTCCCAAAAAATCGAAATTTTTTCAAATTTTTTGGCATTTGGGGGGTTGGGCAGCCAACAATATCCGAATAGTGAGTATATCCGAGTATTGGACGTCCGAATAATGGAGGGATTACTTATATTCAAATACTTATTGTATCTATCTATAGCCAGATGCCGCAATCCTGTACGGGGTGGCCACAAACAAATCGCCTCTGTCGCCCTGTTCCCTGCCATCTCAGTGCCTTCCCACCAGCTCACACACCCCTCTCTCATATACCTCTCCACTTCATTCCTCCATCTCATCCTTGGTCTCCTCCTCCACCTCACTCACATACACTCTCTTCATTAGTTTCTCACTCTCCATTTTGATGCCCTCCCACCAGCTCACACCCTCTCTCTCATATACCTCTCCACTCCATTCCTCCATCTCATCCACGGTCTCTCCGCTCCACCTCACTCACATACACTTTCCTCATTAGTCTCTTGCTCTCCATCCTCTTCATATGGCCAAACCACATCGGTGAATTTCTTCTAACAATTTGTTTCACATCCATACCACAACACTCCATCACTTAATCATTTGTCAATCTGTCTCTACATGTAACTCCACATGCTCCGCTCAGATAACTTGGTGTGTGGTTTGAATGTAAATACAGGCAGTCCCTGTTTCACGTGGACTTCCAAATTTTTGACTGTACGATCTTGTACTCTCTGTACAATATTCAATAAATTACTTGAGATATTCAACACTTTATTATAAAATATGCTTTGTGTTGATGACTTTGCCCAATTGTTGGCTAATGTAAGTGTTCTAAGCACATTTAAAAGGCATGGTAGGTTTGGCTAGGCAATGATATTCGGTTGGTTAGGTGCATTAAATGCATTTTTGACATGAAAAATTCCACTTACGAACAATTTCTCGGAACGTAACCTGATCATAAGTCGGGGATCACCTGTATTGATAAGAGAAAAATGATGTTTTTTGAGAGAGGCGCTATCAGTGTGGTGTGCTAGTAAATAAGAATAAAAAAAAAATGAATTTTTTGAAGAGAGTATGGATAGCCAGGAATAAAAGCTCACCAACACATTTCTACCAGCTGTGGCAATGGAAATTATAACAAGAACTATTTTTTATCTGACTTAATATGTGTAGTAAGTGGTATGGGGGATGATGAAATTGTAGTTTTGGGAGGGGACTTTAATGTTCATAGGTGATGCAGCTCAAGGATATGAAGGGAGTACAGATGCATGGAGAGAGCATTATAGCCAGTTGTTGAATGAGTTTGACTGGGACAGGGAAGGTCTGGAGCCAGCAGATCCAGTGTTTGGTCCTTGGCCTTTGATTGGTGCTGCTATTGTGAGTGAGGCGATAGGCAGGATGCAGTTGGGAAAGGCAGCAGGTGTGTCTGGGTTGACTGCTGAAATGTTGAAGGCCTCAGGAGATTTAGGAGTGAGGTTTCTCACTGACCTGATAAATGTGATTACTGTATAATGTAGTGGTAGGTGGGGGCACTCACCATCCACTCGCTCGATGTAGTGCTGCTCTTGGGTGTCTGCCTTTTCCTCTCCTCTGTCCTTCTTTCCTTCAGTCCTCTACTGTCTTTCTTTCCTTCATTCTTTCCTTGTCCTTCTGCCTGTGGATGACTTTACACACTTCTCTCTTTCTTTCCTTTCTTTCGTCGTCCTTCTGCCTGTGGGTGACTTTATACTGAGTGACAAGCCAAATGGTTTCCTGTACTCCAGGAAACCATTTACTATGCTGGGTGGTAACTGTATAACCAAATTTTGGCGCCTGGTGGGTTAGTGGGTAATTGTGGTGCTCCAGTCAGATTGAGCTGGTGAAGGCTTATATCCAAGGTTGTTTTGGGTTTATTGCTCACATAATGCCACTCGGGGATGAGTGAGGCTGGTCACTCTCATCTTAAATGTCAGGACCAACTTGCCTAGCCCGGGGCTCGTACGCTCCTCTGTGGGGTGATGTAGGATTGGATGATGGATGATGATATGTTAGTGTGTTATCCCACATGATTGGCTGAAGAGTGTAATTGTAAATGTGTACAAGGGGAAGGGTGATGCCCTGGAAAGAGGAAATTACAGAGGTATAAAACTTTTCGATCAGATAATGAAGGTAATGGTGAGAGTTCTGGAAGGTATGATCAGAGAGAGAAAGAGTGAATATTGATGAGATGCAGTTTGGATTTATGCCAGGCAGGGGGACCATTGATGCCATATTCATTGTTCAACAGCTTCAGGAGAAATATATAGGAAAGAAAAGGGAACTCTGTTTTTGTTGATTTAGAGAAGGCCTTTAATAGAGTCCCTAGAGAGGTGTTGAAGTGGGCAATTAGAAAGCTTTTGATCAAGGAGTGGCTGGTTAGGGTGGTTATGGCCATGTATGTGGGTGCTTGCACTCAAGTAAGAGTGAATGGAGAGTTGAGTGATGAGTTTTCCATGAATGTTGGTGTGCACCAGGTATCAGTTTTGAGTCCCTTCTTGTTTATCGTGGTACGTGAAGCCCTCTCACATGACTTCAGAAATGGACTCCTGTGGGTGATGTATGCTGATGATTTGGTGTTGATTGCAGAGAATGAAAGGGATTCAGAGGAAAGATTCGGGAAGTTGACAGATGGTATGGGGCACAAGGGCATAAGAGTAAATGCAGATAAAACAAAAGTGATGATATCTAGGGTTGGTGGCAGTACTGTCAAAGATGAGGGTGAGTGGCCATGTGCAATTTGCCACAAGGGTGTGGGAAGTAATTCCATCTTCTCCAGTGTTTATGATAAGTGGATGCATAAAAGATGTAGTGTATTAGAGGTAGACTGCAAGATAATGCTGATTTTGTGTGTGCGGCGTGTTGGGGAGAGCAGGTGGTTGTCAGGCGTGAAAGGATTGAACTCGCTGGTGAGTCTCTTGTGTGAGTGGAAGAGTTTTGTTGTTTGGGAGACATGTGCTGGAAGTGGGGCTGGAGCTAGCTCTGTGGCTAGGGTGAGAAGTGGTTGGAAGAAGCTCGGAGCTGTTACCCCTCCTGACATTGAGAGGGCTCTTCCTATGTGCTATGGGATCTTTGTATGCAGCATGTGTTAGGAGTGTTATACTGTATGGCAGCGAGACCTGGGCAGTAAAGGAAGAGGATATGCGCAGGCTCAAATGTACAGAAATGACCATGATTAGGTGGATGTGCAGTGCATCCCAGCATGCAAGGCCTGGGGGTGTCTTGGTTTACTAGGGAAGAGTTGAGAGGTAGGATGGGACTGGAGTTGTGATGAGGAGAGGTAGATTGAGGTGGTTTGGGCATGTGGAGAGGATGGGGGATGATAATTGGGTGCAGAAAGTGATAAACGTTAATATTAGGGGTGGGGTTGTGAGGGGTAGTCTGAAAAAGACACGGGACGAGGGGTTAAGGGACTGAACAGGGAGGCTGCCATAGATCGAGCAGCATAGAGAGCCTCCATTAGGTGACCAAGGCCGACGCATGCAAGCATGTTGGAGCCTTCAAAAACAAAGCGAAACGAAACATGGGGGATGTGCATATGGTACAAGAAATGAAGAAGGGGAAAGGATACTCGAGTCTGGGGAGGCAATGAACATGATTGTGTTCAACACACATTTTAGGAAAAGAGAGAGTAAGCTGATTACATACAAGCCAGGGGAAATAGCGGCTATTTAGATTTCCTGGTCAGGAGGGCTGATAGAAAGTTAGTGAGGGATGTTAAAGTTATAGGGAGGGAGGAGTGTGTACAGCAACACAAGTTATTGATATGTGACATGGTGCTTGAGGAGCGGGTGATGAAAAAGTGGACCTATGTACCTAGGAGGAAAATGTGGAGGCTGAAAAACCAAGTAGTAAGGGATGCCGTCTATAGGGCGATGAAGAGAGTAGTGGCTGAACAGGGAGATATTGACAGAACACCGCGGGGTTGTCGGAGGCGCGCCGGGCCATTCCCGCGGGGATATTTGCGCTCCGACTGACTTTTTTAAAATATTTGCGAAAAATCAGTTATTAGTCCTAGAGTATTATAATTAAATATGGATATGGCACATACCTTCAGCTTTCTCCTGGGATGTTTTTTTTAACACTCGTCGACTACCGTAGGACTTGTGGAGACTTCTGAAGTTGGGTAACTAAGTCTCCACTTTACACTTCCCGACATCCCCTAATCTGAATACCACTGTCGGATATTATCACTAGAAACACTATTCAATGATTTCCAAGTACAGTAGTTTGGAATCCATACTAAAAAAAAAAAACTGTGAAAGCAATGTATAATACGAGCTCGTACGAACCTCCCACTCAGCTAATTTGCCGCTGGTATTCTGTCATTTCTTACTCATATACACACTCACACTTTATTATTTCTAGTACTTTATTACACTTATATATATCTACAGTCCTTTACCGCATCCCACACGATGTTTAGTAGGGGTAGAGGTCACAGGGCCTTTTATAATAGGCGCAAAAGCTGCAGAAATGGAGGGGCGTCATTTCACCGTGAAGGACGAGAACGAACTGACTGTATCTCAGTAGCGAAGAGTTGAAAATGTCAGCTGCTAATGTATATGCTAAGAAATAAGTCGTAGGAAATCTAGACAGTACATAATAAATTAGGTAGTTCCAGGTGAATATAAATATCACTCAGGCTTCTCCCTTCCTTTCGTATGTACATTTATATTACAAGAGTAGCTCATACGGCATATTTCACTGGAAAAAATGCAACGAGTGCAGGTTGGATGTTGCCAAGTGATAATTAGCCAATTCCAGGTGTATGGCACTATCAATTACCTTATTTTTTATATATATATATTATTTTGTATAAGAATAGGGCATAAGGCTCATTTCAATTGATGAAAACAGTGGAAAAATCCGGGGAATATTTACTTAGCGCAGAGTGGCTGAACAGACGACACAAGAGGGTAATGGAGGGGAGGTAGGGAGGGGAGTCTAGAATGAGGGAAAATGGCTAAATTGTCAACAGTGGATGGGAGGAGTCTAGAATGAGGGAAAATGGCTAAATTGTCAACAATGGATGGGAGTACTGATGACATTAGCAGCTCTGACTATTGTTGGACATTGGCAGTGCTGATAGATGATACAAGTCACCACCTGAAAGCCCGGGGGAATTAAAAATAACACAGTCACTCAAGTGACGCCCCGCGGTATGATCCATTGCACCAGACCGTCACGAAAGTGACGACCTGCGGTTAAGGGGTTAATGAATAGTACAGAGCCCTCAGGAGCAACCTCATCAGAGTTACTGATTCAGTACATGAATGGACAAGAGGCCCACCAAGACATAAAGTAGCTTGGTGGTGGGATGAGGGTGCAGAAGCTGCAGTAAAGGAGAAAAGAAGCTTATCTGGGAATGGATGAAGGGTGGTAACAGAGAGGAATACTTGGCTGCCAAGTGTAGGGCTAGAAAAGAGGTTTACAGGGTTTACAGAGGTTTACAGAGGTTTATATATGAGTGACTGAGTCACAGAGGCTTTTACTTGATAATCTAAATTGTGTGGAAAGCAAGAATGTGATATTTAAGGTGGCAAATCAGAGGAAGAGGGAGAATATGGATATCATAGGTGTGCAGTGTGTGAGGACTAATGAAGGAAGGGTAGCGGTGAACAGTGGGGATGTTAAAAACGCATAGAGAGAGCATTACAGCTGGTTGTTGAATGAGGAGTTTGACTGGGACAGGGAAGGTTTGGAGCCTTCAGATCCAGTGTTTGACCCTTGGCTTTTGATTGACATTGCTACTGCTACTGTGAGCGGTACAATAGGCAGGATGTAGATGGGGAAGGCAGCAGGTGTGTCTGGATTGACTGCTGAAATTTTGAAGGCCTCAGGAGATATAGGAGTGAGGTTAGTCACTGACCTGATAAATACGATTATATATGAGTGTCCCAGATGATTGATTGAAGAATGTAATTGTAAATGTGTACAAGGGGAAGGGTGATGCCCTGGAAAGGGGAAATTATAGAGGCATGAAACTTTTAGACCTGATAATGAAGTTAATGGAGAGAGTTCTAGAAGGTATCTTTGGAGAAAGAGTGAATGTTGATGATATGCAGTTTGGGTTTTTCCCAGACAAAGGGACCACTGATGCCATATTCATTGTTCGGCAGCTTCAGGAAAAACGTATAGGAAAGAAAAGGGAACTGGAGTGTGTTTTTGTTGATTTGGAAAAGGCTTTTGACAGAGTCCCTAGAGAGGTGGTGAAGTGGGCAATGAGAAAGTTTAGGATCAATGAGTGGCTGGTTAGGGTGGTTATGGACATGTATGTGGGTACTCGCACCCAGGTAAGGGTGATTGGAGATTTGAGTGATGAGTTTTCTGTGAATGTTGGTGTGCACCAGGTATCAGTTTGAGCCCCTTGTTATTTGTCATGGTACTTGAGGCCTTCTCATGTGACATCAGAATTGGACTCCCGTGCGTGATGTTGTATGCTGATGATTTGGTGTTGATTGCAGAAAATGAAAGGGAGGTGGAGGAAAGATATAGGAAGTGGAGAGATGGTATGGGGCACAAGGGATTAAGAATAAATACCGATAAAACAAAAGTGATGGTATCTAGGGCTGGTGGCAGTACTGTCAAAGAAGAGGGAGAGTGGACATGCGCGATTTGCCACAAGGGCGTGGGAAGTAATTCCATCTAGTGCAGGGTCTGTTATATGTGAGTGCATAAGAGTAGTGGTATTAGAGGTAGACTGGGATAATGCTGATTTCATGTGTGAGGTGTGTAGGGGAGAGCAGGTGGAGATTGTCAGGTGTGAAAGGATTGAAATTACTGGTGAGTCTCTTGGGTGTGTAGAAGGGTTTTGTTATTTGGGAGACATGTTATGTGCTAGAGGTGGGGCTGGAGCTAGCTCTGTGGCTAGAGTGAGGAGTGGTTGGATGAAGTTCAGGGAGCTGTTGCCTCTCCTGACATTGAGAAGGTTCTCTCTCCGTGCAATGGGGTCTTTGTATGCAGCATGTGTTAGGAGTGTAATGCTGTATGGTAGTGAGACCTGGGCAGTAAAGAAAGAAGATATTTGCAGGCTCAAACGTATGGAAATGGCAATGATTAGGTGGATGTGCAGTGCATCCCTGAGTATGAGGTCTGGAGGGGCTAGGTTTACGATGGAAGAGGTAAGGGGTAGGATGGGACTGGGGAGTGTTGGTGTTGTTATGAGGAGAGGTGGATTAAGATGGTTTGGGCTTTTGGAGAGGATGAGGGATGATAACTGGGTGCAGAAAGTGAGAAGTGTTAATGTTAGGGGTAGGGTTGCAAGAGGTAGACTGTAAAAGACCTGGGATGAGGTCATTGAGTGTGACCTCAGGGTTAAGGAACTGAATAGGGAAGCTGCCAAAGATCAAGCAGCATGGAGAGCCGCCATTAGGTGACCAAAGCCGACGCATGTAAGCGTCTTGGAACCTTAAAAAATGAAACGATAAATGATAAAACAGCAGTATGCAGCACACAACAAAAAGGAGTACGAGAAGGAAATATGCTGTCTGTCGTTCAGCGAGAAGTGAGAAATATGGAAGACAGGACACAGTGCCAGCAGAGGACTGTCAGTGGACTTTTGCTAATGACTGTACCTTTGTGTTGTAACAGATGAGAGGTAAATATATAGAGGAAGTGGAGGGCAGAGTGACTAAGAAAGCCGGCTAGTAGTAGATGGTCTTGATACAAAACAGGAGACTGAGTATATAGGCTGCAACAAGGCTGCATGAAGGTGTTATTTCCCTCATTACTGTGATATGGCATTAATTTAAAAAATTTAGTTAAAGGTGTGGAAATCTGACATAAGTAGTGTGTATATGGGTAGCATAGCATAAATACATTATGAAACATTTTCTGTAGCAATCTGTGAGGTGTTAATATTGGGGGAGGGGTAGACTGAGAAAGACATGGGACGAGGTCATTAAGTGTGACCTAAGGGTTAAGAGACTGAACAGGGAGGCTGGTAGGGATTGAGCAGCATGGAGAGCCGCCATTAGGTGACCAAGGCCGACGCTTGCAAGCATGTTGGAGCCTTCAAAAACGAAATGAAAACGAAACGAAATGAATCTGCGGACGATATTGAATCAGGGAATCTATTAATAAGACAGAAGATAGGATGTTTACCTCAAATAGTCATATAGAGAGAATACATAGATAATGTTGTTGTTGTCCCAGGCTTACCTGAAAATAAGCCTGGTAGATTGCAGGCTCAAGTTGCCCTTCTCCTGTAGTCCACCATATTCCCTTCAGGGTGTAGGGAATTGAGGGATGTGTTTATATCCTGGCAATCAAGCTGCCCATCTATGTTGGTGCCACCAGGTGCAATTGCCCTGCTATAGCACCAGATAGTATGGTGTTGTAAGTTTATCTGATTGTGTTTGAAGGTGAGAGGAAACATGTTAGGCAGAGAAGATGCTTAATAGATACTGTATGAGAAATTAGTGTGTGAGAAAGTGAGGTGTGAAATGGATGAAGCTAAGGAAATGATAAGGTGTCAGAATGGATGCAGA
>JAGKTI010033636.1:0-11629 GCA_018397915.1 Birgus latro | reverse complement strand
CCCATCCATATACAGATTGAACAACCATGGAGACATGACACATCCTTGTTTCAATCCAACCTTCAAATGGAAAGATTCACTCAGTTTGCCATCCACACGCACTGCAGCCTTAGCACCCTCATACATACTCTTCACTGCCTTCAACAACTTCCCATCCACTCCATATATTCTTAATACCTTCCACCAACTTTGTCTATCCACCCTGTGATATGCTTTCTCCAGATCCATAAAGGCTGCATACAACTTCTTGCCCTTCTCTAGAAACTTTTCCACTAAGGATCTAAGAATGAATATCTGGTCTACACAACCTCTTCCCTTCCTAAAACCTCCTTGTTCTTCTCCAACTATTTCCTCAGTAATTTCCCTAACTCTGTCAATAAGTATCCTACCATATACTTTTCCTATTACACTGAGAAGGCAAATGCCCCTATGATTACCACACACTGCTTTTTCCCATTTTCCTTTGTACAGAAGAATAATTATACATGACTCCCAGTCATCCGGGACTTCACCCTCCTCCCAAGCCAATCTGCACACCTTCCACATCCATTCTAGTACTATCCCCCATGCTTCAGCATTTCACCACACACTCTATCAATTCCTTGGGCTTTCCCCATTTTAACTTTCTTCATTGCTTCAACCACTTCCATCCTACTGATTTCTTCCTCTCTTCTCACAACCCTCCTTCTCCCTGCCATTCCCCAGCCACTTATACTTGCATTACTTTCATTCTCTTTGTTCAACAGTTCATTAAAGTGTTCTCTCCATCTGTTTACTTTTTGTCCCTTCTCCACTAGTAATCTACCATTTTTATCTTTGACACCCCCACTGAATTTCTTTGGCACCCTGTCTAGCTCTCTTTACCCCCTTCCAGAACATTTTCTTACATTCCCTCCACTTTACACTCAAATTCCTTCCAAATTCCTCATCCACTCTCATCTTACTCTCTCTTACTAATCTTTTCACCTCTCTCGTCCTCACTACATATAAGTCTCTCGTCCGTCTCACAGGTTCTTCATCGCCCCTGTTCTTCATCCACTCATTATATGCTTTCTTCTTTTGTGCTACAGCCTTTCTCACCTCTTCAGTCCACCATGCTGTTCCCTGAACCCCCTTTCGTCTTCTCTTCACCCCACACACCGCCTCACATGCTGCACAGATTTCTTCTGTGAATACCTTGCACACACCTTCCACGTCCCCTATCCGCTCCAATCTATATTTACCCAATCGCTCCTCCACTTCCCTTTTATGTTCAGCCTTTATTCCATCCACTTGTAACTTTTTTACCCTCCTTGTAACAAATACATCCTCCTGTCCTTGCCTTCTTCTCTTCCTCCATCTTGTTTGGACTCTGATTCTGGCCACCACCAAGTGGTGGTCAGAAAGTCCACTCCCCCAGCCTCTATATACTCTAGCATCCATTACACATCTTCTCATCCTTTCATCCAGACACACATAGTCAATCATTGCCTTCCGTTCAATCATTCCACCGTCCTCTCTTCTCACCACTCGCCATGGATACCTATGGATCATTTTGTGCCTGAAGAGGGCATTAGCTACCACCAACCCCTCCCAGCACAAATGTCCACTAAAGCACTGCCATTCTCATCCATCTCTGCAGGCACACCCCACACACCAACCACTCCATCCACCTTCTCATTTCCTACTTTTCCATTCATATCTCCAATCAGAAACACTCTCTCATTCCTTTTAAACTTTTCCAAGCAGGCTTCCACATTTGTCCAAAACTCTTCTCTCACTCTACTTACACGATCTTGCGTCGGCGCATGCACGCACACAATTGCCCACATTTGTAGTCCAGCTTTCACTCTTACCCACACAATCCTTGACCCAACTGATCCATACTTTCTTATATTCTCCTTCCACCTGTTGCTCACAACAATACATACTCCCTCTTTCGCCCTCTCATTCTCATCCAATCCCGCGCACATACCCTATCCATATTCCCATTCTCTCACACTCTCACCTCGCCATTTAATTTCAGTTATTCCACATATATCCACTTTCGCACTCTCAAGCACCTGCACAATCTCTCTCTCTTTCACCTCATCATTCATACCCCTTATATTCCAAGTCGCAATCTTGATCTCGTCCTTTGTCCGTTCCTTTTTGGTCAACTTTTTGTCAGTTCTGGTCCGAGGCTTCCTGTTTGTATTTTTATTTAGTTGTTTTTACGGGGTGGGGCACTAACCCACCACCAACCCTTTTAGTCGCCTCTTACGACAAGCAGGGATACTGGGGGAGAATTCTTGAAAAACCCCCTACCCCCAGGGGAGCCTACCCCCAAGGAAAGATAAAGTTATTTATTATTAAAAACTCGTTTTCATCAAGAAATGAGCATAATTTCAGGATGACTATAAATATTTTGTGTGGTTTTCACGGAGCCATGGTTAGTTGTAAAAATCGCTTCTGAAATAACATGTAAGGTGTCACTGAAGAAAGATCAAGTAGGGCATCATTTTAAGTCCACTTACAGAAAGAAATCAACCTTATTCCAGGATGACTATAAATATTTCTCTCCCGTTTTCTGTGATTCTTTATTGCTAATGTTGAAATAGGAACCAGTCATATCATGGAAGGTGTCGGTGCAGGAAAGACGAAGTAGTTTATCATGAAATCTCCTTTGCCCACTAGTAATGAACCCGATTTCAAGATGACTATAAATATTTTGTATCAAGTTCAAATGGAGCGATGGATCCTGGTAAAAATCGCATCAAGAGTATCAGGAAAGGTCTCACTGAAGAAGGATCAAGTAGGGTATCATTAAATGTCAAATTACAGTAAGAAATCAACATTATTCAAGGATCACTATAAATATTTTTCTCCTGTTTTCTGCGATTCTTTGTTCGTACTTTTGAAATAGGAATCAAGCATTTCAGGGTAGGTGTCTATGCAGGAAACACGAAGTAGTTTATCATGAAATCTTCGTTGCCGACAAGAAATGAAACCGATTTCATGATGACAATAAATATTTTGTGTCTAGTTCACACTGAACGATGATTCCTGGTAAAAATAAAAATCGCACTTGACATATCAGGTAAGGTGTTAATGAACAAAAATCAAGTAGATTATTATGAAAATTTCGTTTTCAATCAGCAATCATTACGATTGCAGGATGACTACAGACTCTTTTCCGACTTTACAGTGCATTTTCGTGGTGAAAATCGCTCCCGATATTTCAAGTAAGGTGTCAGTGGAGGAAAGATAGTGTAAATGATTATTAAAAAAATTTTCTCGACTAGAAATGAACCCGATCTCAGGATCACTATAAATATTTTGTGTGTGGTTTTCCAGTGCATCGATCGTGGTAAAAATCGCACCTGACGTATCAGATAAGGTGTCACTGAAGGATAATCAAGTAGGTTATTATAAAACATCCAGTTACAATTAGAAATCAACCTGAATCAAGGATGCCTATAAATCTATTTGTTCACTTTTGTGCAATTATTTGCTTGTAGTGAGAAACTCACGATGCGTATCACAGTACATGTCAGTGAAAGAAATACAGGGTAGTTGTTGGAAAGCGATGAACCCGATTTCAGTATAACTATAAATATTTTCTCTGTTGTTTTCATCGTAGTAATAATCGCAGCTGAAATATCAGGTATGGTGTCATTGAAGAAAGATAAAGTATGTTTTTATGAATAATTTGATTTCAATCAGAAGTCATTCATATTCCAGATTGACTATAAATATTTGTGTTACCCTTTTTGCATTGCATTATCTGGTTGAAAAACTCTCCAGAAGTTTCGCGTAAGGTGTCACTAGTGGAAAGATAAAGTTATTTATTATGATAAATCCGTTTTCGACTAAAAATGAGCCCAATTTTAGGATGACTTTAAATATTTTGTGTGGTTTTCACGGACCCAATGTTCGTGGTAAAAATCGCTCCTGAAGTATCAGGTAAGGTGTCATTGAAGGTTGATGAAGTAGGGCATCATTATAAGTCCATTTACAGTAAGAAATCAACGTTATTCCAGGATGACTATAAATATTTTTCTCCTGTTATCTGCGATTCTTTGTTCGTAATGTTGAAATAGAAATCAATCATATCATGGTAGGTGTAGGTGCAGGAAAGACAAAATAGTCTATCATGAAATCTCCGTTGCCGACTACAGATGAATCCGATTTCATGATGACTATAAATATATTCTGTCTAGTTCACATGGAGCGATGGATATTTGTAAAAAAAAGCACCTGGAGTATCAGGAAAGGTGTCACTGAAGAAATCAGTAAGAAATCAACTTTATTCCAGGATGACTATAAATATTTTTGTCCTGTTTTCTGCGATTCTATGTTCGTACTATTGAAAAAAGAGCCAAGCATATCGGAGTAGGCATCTGTGCAGGAAAGACGAAGTAGTTTAAGATGAAATCTTCGTTGCCGACTAGAAATGAACCCGATTTTATGATGACTATAAATATTTTGTGTCTAGATCATATGGAGCGATGGACCCTGGTAAAAATAAAAATCGCACATGACGTATCGGCTAAGGTGTTACTAAAGAAATATCAAGTAGATTATTATGAGAATTTCGTTTTAAATCAGCAATCATTACGATTCCAGGATGACTACAGATTTGTTTTCCTGCTTTGCAATGCATTTTCGTGGTGAAAAACGCTCCCGATATTTCAAGTAAGGTGCCATTGGTGGAAAGAAAATGTAATTGATTATTAAAAATTCTTTTTCGACTAGAAATGAACCCGATTTCAGGATCACTATAAATATTTTATGTGTGGTTTTCCTGTGCATCGATCGTAGTAAAAATCGCACATGACGAATCAGATAAGGTGTCACTGAAGGATAATAAAGTAGGTTATTATATAATATCCAGTAACAATTAGAAATCAAACAGAATCCAGGATGACAATAAATTTATTTGTTCAGTGTTCTGCGAGTATTTGTTCGTAGTGAAAAACGCACCAAGCATATCAGAGTACGTGTCAGTGAAAGAAATACAAGGTAGTTGCTGGATAGAGATGATCCCGATTTCAGTATAACTATAAATATTTTCTCTCTTGTTTTCAAGGAGCCATACATCGTAGTAATAATCGCAGCTGAAATTTCAGGTAAGGTGATACTGAAGAAAGATCAAGTATGTTCTTATGAATAATTTGATTTCAGTCAGAAGTCATTCATATTTCATAATGACTATAAATATTCGAGTTGCCTTTTTTTGCAATGCTTTATCGGTGTGAGAAACTCTCCAGAAGTTTTGCGTAATGTGTCACTAGTGGACAGATAAAGTTATCTATTATCAAAAATCCGTTTTCATCTAGAAATGAGCCCAATTTCAGGATGACTATGAATGTTTTCTGTAGTTTTCACGGAGCCATGGTCCGTGGTAAAAATCGCTCCTGAAGTAACAGGCAAGGTGTCATTAAAGATGGATCAAGTAGGGTATCATTAAATGTCAAATTACAGTAAGAAATCAACCTTATTCCACGATGACTATAGATAATTTTTTGTCATGTTTTCAGCGATTTTATGTTCGTACTATTGAAAAAGGAACCAAGCATATCAGGGTAAGTGTCTATGCAGGAAAGAGAAAGTAGTTTATCATGAAATCTTCGTTGCCGACTAGAAATGAAACCGATTTCACGATGACTAAAAATTTTTTGTGTCTAGTTCACACGGAGTGATCACCCTGGTAAAAATAAAAATCGCACGTGACGTATCAGGAAAGGTGTTACTGAACAAAGATCAAGTCGATTAATATGAAAATTTAGTCTTCAGTCAGCAATCATTACGATTCCAGGATGACTATAGATTTTTTTTTTTCCGAATTTGTAATGGATTTTCTTGGTGAAAAACGCTCCCGGAATTTCAAGTAAGGTGTCATTGGTGGAAAGATAATGTTATTGATTATCAAAAATTCTTTCTCGACTAGAAATGAACTCGATTTCAGGATCACTGTAAATATTTTGTGTGTGGTTTTTCAGTGCATCGTTAGTGGTAAAAATTGCACCTGACTTATCAGATAAGGTGTCACTGAAGGATAATCAAGTAGGTTATCATAAATTATCGAATTACGATTAAAAATCAACCTGATTCTAGGATGACTATAAATCTGTTTGTTCAGTTTTCTGCTATTATTTGTTCGTAGTGAGAAACGCACCAAGCATATCAGAGTACGTGTCAGTAAAAGATATACAATGTAGTTGCTGGACAGTGATGAACCCGATTACAGTATAACTATGAATATTTTCTCTCTTGTTTTCAAGGAGCTATACATCGTAGTAATAATCGCAGCTGAAGTATCAGGTAAGGTGTCACTGAAGAAAGATCAAGTATGTTCTTATGAATAATTTGATTTCAGTCAGAAGTCATTCATATTTCAGAATGACTATAAATATTCGTGTTACCTTTCTTGCAATGCATTATCGGGTTGAAAAATTCTCCAGAAGTTTCGCGCAATGTGTCACTAGTGGAAAGATAAAGTTATTTATTATGAAAAATCCGTTTTCATTTAGAAATGAGCCCAATTTCAGGATGACTATAAATATTTTGTGTGGTTTTCACGAGCCATGGTTCGTGGTAAAAATCGCTCCTAAGGTAACAGGTAAGATGTCATTGAAGATGGATCAAGTAGGGCATCATTATTAGTCCATTTACAGTAAGAAATCAACCTTATTCCTGGATGACTATAAATCTATTTCTCCCGTTTTCTGCGATTCTTTATTCGTAATTTTGGAATAGGAACCAATCATATCATGGCAGGTGTCGGTGCTGGAAAGACGAAGTAGTTTATCATGAAATCTCCGTTGCCGATTCGAAATGAACCCGATATCATGATGACTATAAATATTTTGTGTCTAGTTCACACGGAGCGATGGATCCTGGTAAAAAGCGCACCAAGAGTATCAGGAAAGGTGTCAATGAAGGATCAAGTAGGGTATCATTAAATGTCAAATTACAGTAAGAAATCAACCTTATTCCAGGTTGACTATAAATATTTTGTGTCTAGTTCATACGGAGCGATGGACCCTGGTAAAAGTAAAAATCGCACCTGACGTATCAGATAAGGTGTTACTGAACAAAGATCAAGTAGATTATTATGAGAATTTCGTTTTCAATCAGCAATCATTAAGATTCCAGGATGACTACAGATTTTTTTTCCCGACTTTGCAATGCATTTTCGTGGTGAAAAACGCTCCCGATATTTCAAGTAAGGTGTCATTGGTGGAAAGAAAATGTAACTGATTATTAAAAATTCTTTCTCGACTAGAAATGAACCCGATTTCAGGATCACTATAAATATTTTATGTGTGGTTTTGAATTGCATCGATCGTGGTAAAAATTGCACATGACGTATCAAATAAGGTGTCATTGAACGATAATAAAGTAGGTTATTATATAACAATTAGAAATTAGAAATCAACTTGAATCCAGGATGACTATAAATCTATTTGTTCAGTTTTCTGCGATTATTTGTTCATAGTGAAAAACGCACCAAGCATATCAGAGTAAGTGTCAGTGAAAGAAATACAAGGTAGTTGCTGGATAGAGATGAACCCGATTTCAGTATAACTTTAAATATTTTCTCTCTTCTTTTCAAGGAGCCATACATCGTAGTAATAATCGCAGCTGAAGTATCAGGTAAGATGACACTGAAGAAAAATCAAGTGTGTTCTTATGAATAATTTGATTTCAGTCAGAAGTCATTCATATTTCATAATGACTATAAATATTCGTGTTGCCTTTTTTGCAATGCATTATCGGGGTGAGAAACTCTCAAGAAGTTTCGCGTAATGTGTCACTAGTGGACAGAGAAAGTTATTTATTATTAAAAATCCGTTTTCATCTGGAAATGATCCCAATTTCAGGATGACTATAAATATTTTGTGTGGTTTTCACTGAGGTAAGGTGACATTGAAAATAGATCAAGTAGGACATCATTAACAGTCGATTTACAGTAAGAAATCAACCTTATTCCAGGATGACTAGAATATTTTTCTCCCGTTTCTGCAATTCTTTGTTCGTAATGTTGAAATAGGAACCAGTCATATCAAGGAATGTGTAGGTGCAGAAATGACAAAGTTGCTTATCATAAAATCTCAGTTGCCGAATTGAAATGAACCCGATTTCATGATGACTATAAATATTTTGTGGCTAGTTCACACTGAACGATGGACACTTGTAAAAATCGCACCTTGAGTATCAGGAAAGGTGTCACTGACGAAGGATCAAGTAGGGTATCATTAAATGTAAAATACAGTACGAAATCAACCTTATTCCTGGATGACTATAAATATTTTTCTCCTGTTTTCTGCCATTCTATGTTCGTAATATTGAAAAAGCAACCAAGCATATCATGGTATGTGTCGGTGGAGGAAAGACGAAGTAGTTTATGATGAACTCTTCGTTGCCAACTAGAAATGAATCCGATTTCATGATGACTATAAATATTTTGTGTCTAGTTCATACGTAGCGATGGACCCTGGTATAAACAAAACCGCATCTGACGCATTAGGTAAGGTGTTACTGAACAAAGATAAAGTAGATTATTATGAAAATATCGATTTCAATAAGCATTCTTTACGATTTCAGGATGACTACAGACTTTCTTTTCCGACTTTGTAATGCATTTTTGTGGTGAAAAAGGCTCCCGATTTTTCAAGTAAGGTGTCATTGGTGGAAAGATAATGTAATTGATTATTAAAAATTCTTTCTCGACTAGAATTGAACCTGGTTTCAGGATCACTATAAATATTTTGTGTGTGGTTTTACAGTGCATCGTTCGTGGTTAAATTTGCACTTGAACTATCAGATAAGGTGTCACTGAAGGATATTCAAGAAGGTTTTTATAAAATATCCAGTTACAATTAGAAATCAACCTTAATCCAGGATGACTATAAATCAATTTGTTTAGTTTTCTACGATTATTTGTTCGTAGTGAGAAACGACACCAAGCATATCAAAGTACGTGTCAGTGAAAGAAATACAAGGTAGTTGCTGGATTGAGATGAACCCGATTTCAGTATAACTGTAAACATTTTCTCTCTTGTTTTCACGGAGCCATATATCGTAGTAATAATACCAGCTGGAGTATCAGGTAAACTGTCAATGAAGAAAGATCAAGTATGTTCTTATGAATAATTTGATTTCAGTCAGAAGTCATTCGTATTTCAGAATGACAAAAAATATTGGTGTTGCCTTTTTTGCAATGCATTATCTGGGTGAAAAACTCTCAAGAAGATTCACTTAATGTGTCACTAGTGGAAAGATAAAGTTATTTGTTATTTAAAACCCGTTTTCATCTAGAAGTGAGCCCAATTTTAGGATGACTATAAATATTTTGTGTGGTTTTCACGGAGCCATGGTTCGTGGTAAAAATCGCTCCTGAAGTAACAGGTAAGATGTCATTGAAAATGGATCAAGTAGGGCATCATTATATGTCCACTTACAGTAAGAAATCAACCTTATTCCTGGATGACTATAAATCTATTTCTCCCGTTTTCTGCGATTCTTTATTCGTAATTTTGAAATAGGAACCAAATATATCAAGGTAGGTGTCGGTGCAGGAAAGACGAAGTAGTTTATCATGAAATCTCCGTTGCCAACTTGAAATGAACCCGATATTTTGATGACTATAAATATTTTGTGTCTAGTCGACACGGAGCAATGAATCCTTGTAAAATGCCCACCAAGAGTATCAGGAAAGGTGTCGATGAACAAGGATCAAGTAGGGTATCATTAAATGTCAAATTACAGTAAGAAATCAACCTTATTCCAGGTTGACTATCAATACTTTTCTACTGTTTTCTGCGATTCTTTGTTCGTACTATTGAAAAATTAACCAAGCATATCAGGGTAGGTCTCAATGCTGGAAAGAGAAAGTAGTTTTTCATGAAATCTTCGTTGCCGGCTAGAAATGAACCCGATTTCATGATGACTATAAATATTTTGTGTCTAGTTCACACGAGGCGATCACCCTGTTAAAAATGCAAATCGCACCTGACGTATCAGGTAAGGTGGTACTGAACAAAGATGAATTAGATTATTATGAAAATTTCGATTTCAATCAGCAATCATTACGATTCCTTTATGAATGCAATTTTTTTTCCCCCGAATTTGCAATACATTTTCGTGGTGGAAAACGCTCCCGATATTTCAAGTAAGGTGTCATTGGCGGAAAGATAATCTTATTGATTATTAAAAATTCTTTCTTGACTACAAAAAAACCCGATTTCCTGATCACTGTAAATATTTTGTGTGTGGTTTTTCAGTGCACTGTTAGTGGTAAAAATTGATCCTAACTTATCAGATAAGGTGTCACTGAAGGATAATCAAGTAGGTAATCATAAAATTTCAAGTTACAATTAAAAATCAACCAGATTCTAGGATGACTATAAATCTATTTTTTCAGTTTTCTGAGCTTATTCGTTCGTAGTGAGAAACGCACCAAGCATATCAGAGTACGTGTCAGTGAAAGATATACAAGGTAGTTGCTGGATAGAGATGAACCCGATTTCAGTAGAACTATAAATATTTCCTCTCTTGTTTTCACGGAGCCATACATCGTAGTAATAATCGCAGCTGAAGTATCAGGTAAGGTGTCATTGAAGAAAGATCAAGTATGTTCTTATGAATGATTTGATTTCAGTCAGAAGTCATTCATATTTCATAATGACTATTAATATTCGTGTTGCCTTTTTTCCACTGCATTATCGGGTGAAAAACGCTCCAGAAGTTTCGCGTAATGTGTCACTAGTGGACAGATAAAGGTATTTATTATTAAAAATCCGTGTTCATCTAGAAATGAGACCAATTTCAGGGTGAATTTAAATATTTTGTGTGATTTTCATGGAGCCATTGTTCGTGGTAAAAATCTCTCCTGAAGTATCAGGTAACGTGTTATTGAAAATGGATCAACTACGGCATCATTAAAAGTCTATTTACATTAAGAAATCAACCTTATTCCAAGATGACTATAAATCTATTACTCCCGTTTTCTGCGATTCTTTGTTCGTAATATTGAAATAGGAACCAATCATATCATGGTAGGTGTCGGTGCAGGAAAGACGAAGTTGTTTACCATGAAATCTCCGTTGCCGACTAGAAATGAACCCGATTTCATGATGACTATAAATATTTTGTGTCTAGTTCTCACGGTGCCATGGATCCTGTTAAAAATTGCACCTGGAGTATCGTGAAAGGTGTAACTGGAGAAGGATCAAGAAGGGTATCATTAAATGTAAAATTACAGTAAGAAATCAACCTTATTCAAGGATGAGTATAAATATTTTCTCCTGTTTTCTGCGATTCTTTGTTCATACTTTCGAAAAAGGAACCAAGCATTTCAGGATAGGTGTCTATATAGGAAACACGAAGAAGTTTATCATGAAATCTTCGTTGCCGACAAGAAATGAACCCGACTTCATTATGACTATAAATATTATATGTGTAGTTCACACTTATCGATGATTCCTGGTAAAAATAAAGATCGCACTTGACGTATCAGGTAAGGTGTTACTGAACAAAGATCAAGTAGATTACTATCAAAATTTCGTTTTCAATCAGCAATCATTAAGATTGCAGGATGACTACAGACTTTTTTTTTTTTTCGACTTTACAATGCATTTTCGTGATGAAAATCTCACCCGAT
>JAGKTI010033635.1:1170-11629 GCA_018397915.1 Birgus latro | reverse complement strand
GATCAACAGTAACAGCGACAAATACCCTTACACAAACACCAGAAAACGATCAACATAATATAAATACCGAAACACCATCAAATACAGAGGAACAAGCAGAAAACCAAACTCAGGAAACAAAACATAAACTAGATAAAGAAGAACAAACAGATGCAATATACGCCGAAGTAAATGATGGTGACACTTGGTCAGAATTTTCGGATATAGATAGGGACCATTATAAAAAAAAAATTCCTCAGGTCTACTATAACACAGACCATAGAGTTTTAAGGTCAGGAAGAACATATAAATTGCCAGTAAATGACGATTGCAAAACAAAAATTGTAAAGATGGATAACACAAATACAGCAAGCACGAGTGCAAGGCTTTCTCCACAGAATTCCAGTAATAATCCCTTTCCAGTGTACATTTGTCATGAAGAGAGTGAACTACCAAAATTCTCTGGTACAGAAAAAGACAAAATAGACGTGAACACCCTCATTGAACACTGTCAGCAGTATTTCATTAGGCGAAAAAGGGAAAATAGCTGTTTTTTCAGCTGGAATAAACCAAGAACGTTGCCCAGATGGCAATTTATTACGGTTTGACAAATTGATGAGACCCGCAAAATTCGAGGAATTTAAGACAGAATTTCTCAGGAAATTCTCGGGAGGCAAGAATTTTCTTGGTGGTATAACCCCAGAATTACACTCAGGCTCAGATCTAGGAGAAATAACAGTAAATATTTCCACTATTAAGAAAACCTTCTTAGCTAGCCTAGAAAACTCAAACTGGGTCACAGAGGATGGTGATATGTCACCAGTGCATGTCATTAACATCATTGGCTATATATCAGCCCTATGTCAGTTTTCTGACAGGGTGCTGAAAATAGCCAAAACCATCCCATATAATCCAGGAATGTGCTTACTTGATTTCATTTATGAAGTGGAATTAAACTGCAGTAAAGCTGGTATCACTGACACATCACAGCCCACCAGACCAGGAATCAAAGTACCAGAAATAGTAGCAGGGATAAATAAGTCAAGTCCTGCCAAGGACCACAGACAATCACGTCCAGTTCAGAAACAAACACACAGTCAAGTAAGCTCAAGGACTCGCTCCTGCACACCAGTCAACAGGGCGGTACAAAAGTTTGACAGAAGTCCCAGTAGACATCGATCAACACAAAGACACACAAATGGAAGATCACCTCGTAGGTTCAGCTCAAGTAACACACTCTGTTACTATTGCGCAAAACCTGGGCACACAAAATCTGAATGTTATATCAGAACAAAGGAGGATATGCAAAAAGCAAAAGGGTTCGATGCATATTGCAGACATCATAGGAGTATAGGTCACTGGACCTTGGAATGTAAAACAGTAGAAAGATTGCTATCCGTCTATAGGTCGGGGGAAGGTCGTACCAGCACAAAGGACGACGAGACATAAAACACCCAAATAAACAAATAGTCAACATAGGAAGTCTCTTTTGAAACGAAAGCATTTTGGTCTCTGCTGTATGTGAGGAGGAAGAGATTTCATTATTTTTGGATTCGGGCTCACCAGTGAACTTAATAACGCAAGATGAGTTAGAAAGAATTTTTAGAAAGAGAAGAAAAGTGACATTTCTGGAAAACTCAGACTTACAATTATACACAGTGGATGGTAAAGAAATACCAGTTATTGGTATGACTGAGTTAAACATGAAGTTCACAGAGACCACAAAATCATTCACTAACACCTTTTATTTAGTAGAAAAACTATCAGTCAGAGGAAGTGGTTTAGTTAGATTAAACACGATGAGGAAAGAAAATATAATATTGCCACATTTTAATGGATTTCATTATGACAGCGAATTCATTGAGGAAATTTTATCTCCTGATAATACAACCAGCAGTTATAGGAAAACTAGTGTCACAAGAATGATTACACACAAAACCAAAATAGATGAGTCCGACGTACAATGACTCAAAGAAAATGGGCGCAAGGACCAGCTCACACAACCACAACCCAATCTTGACTCGCTCACACAACCACAACCCAATCTTGACTCGCTCACACAACCACAAACCAATCGTGACTAGCTTATTTACCCAGGAAGCATTAATTATGGTGTAATTCTACCACCAAAATTATTCACGAACGTCACGATCAAAAGTCAGCTTAGAAATTGTAATGTCATTGCATTAGAAGAGACGGTTAGAATAAATGGTCTTTTAATTGAGAGTGCTCTGTGTTGGATGAATAAAAATGGTGAAACTAATGTCATTTTAGCTAACACCATGAATGGAGATGTGAGGATCAAGAAAGGAACCTGTATTTGTAGGTTAGAGATATGCCCAGCCCCTATACGGGAAGTGACAGTAGGGGGAACGTCCAGTAGAGTAAACTCGACAGACAGAGAGTGCATAAAGGAGCATTTGGTTGGCTCAGATAATTCTGACGTGACAAACGATTTACTAGACGTCCTGGAAAAACATCGACAAGCAGTTGCATTACCTGGTGAAAACTTAGGTTGTACAAATCTAATCCAACACCATATTAACGTAAAACAAGAGACAAAACCGATTTACGCACCGGCATAGAGAATTGCTCACTCGCAACGTGCACTAGCAAAGCAATATGTTGATGAAATGTTAAGTTTGGACATCACTGAACCTTCAATATCCCCATGGAACGCACCACTTTTCTTTGTACCTAAACAAAACGGTGAGATGAGGGCAGTTGTTGATTATCGCAAACTTAATCAGGTAACCATTCCCGACCGTTTTCCCATGCCATTGTTAAGTGACGTACTGCACAACATTGGACCAGAAAATATGGTCTTTTCTACAATCGATTTATTAAGTGGCTATTATTAGATAGGATTAGATGCAGAATCCCGCAAGTACACTGCTTTCTCTACTGACAGTGGCCATTATCAATATAAGAGAATGCCGATGGGATTGATGAGGGCTCCTGGCACATTCCAGCGATTGATGAATAGCGTATTGGCTGGAATATTAGGCGACAGTATATTTGTCTACCTGGACGACATCATAATTGCAACACCCACACTAGCAGAACATCTAAAGAAGTTAGATCAGCTACTACACAAGTTAGCCAGTGCAGGTTTAAAAATTAAGCTGTCTAAATGTAAATTTTCCTTTAAGGAAAAAAAAATCTTAGGCCACAGACTAGATGCAGAGGGGATCCACACCTCTCAGGACAAAATAAAAGCAGTAAGAAATTTCCCAGAACCCACAAATGTGGATGAAGTAAGACAATTTTTAGGGCTCGCCGGATATTATAGGGCGTTTATACAACACTGCTCTCACATAGCCCAACCATTATTTCTCCTGCTGAAAAAACAAGCGGTATTTCAGTGGGGAGAGGAACAAAAAAATGCATTTAATGAATTAAAAGATAAACTTACATGTGCACCTTGCTTGGCTTATCCTAACTTTACAAAGCCATTCATAACTTGCACAGATGCTTCTCTCAAAGGTTTAGGTGCTGTATTGATGCAAGAGGATAAACGATTTACTTAAATTACCCTTAACTACCATTCACAATCAATATCTATTTGTTGCTACTGATCATTTCTCACGATATGTGATCTTGGTTCCAATTACGGATAAAACAACAGAAACAGTCGCACAGGTATTCACTGATAGTGTGATCTGTAGGTTCACCACACCAAATGTGCTAATAAGCGACAATGGTGGTGAATTTAACTCTGAAATTTTGCAAGAAATATGTAAACAATACAATATTAAGAAGGTTAATATCTTGGCCTACCATCCAGCTTCCAATGGATTGGAGGAAAGGCAGAATAAGAAAATATTAGATGTACCACGGCACATCCTCAATGAAAATTATGCAGACTGGGATGACTGGATCCCAAGAGTTGAAGCATCACTAAATTGTGCAATTAATAAATCCATAGGAGATACACCTCATTTCATCATTTACCGGTCTGACAAATGTCTCCCTTACGAAACGTTAGAAGGCGAGCAAATTCTCGTATATAATTATGACGATTATCCTAAACTTCGCTTACGTGAATTTCAAGAAATACACACAAGGGTAAAGAAACAGTTAACGATGTCCAAGGAAGATATGACAGAATCATTTAATAAGAAGGCAAAAGAATCAAACATCAGCATAGGTGATATTGTCTATGGCCTCATTCACGCTAGAGACAACAGTCACCAAAATTTGAAGGCTCATATAGAGTAATTAAGAGAAGAGCTAATAAGGCAGTGATTAAGTCACTATCGAGTGACGAAGAAAAAAAAAATACATATTGATCACTTAAAAATGGTCTCCAGAAACTTAGCTTGCAACTATAAAGCACCGGACACGACCGAAAATCCTAGTACACACTGTGAAAATAAGCCTGAAGCAATAAACACATATCGGAATAAATTGCGGTCGCATACCAAACAGACAAACATAGGTGCAACCAATACATCTCTCACCGTAACGAGGCATTTACATGACTTAGGAATCGATTTAGACTCCTTTTATAGGTAATAACGGATGTCTAATACAGTTGTTCTTTCGGTAGGTAAAGATAAGCCGAATAATTCCATGGATCATGTTCCTGTTGATATCAAGAGGATCACCTCACTTACATCCTCAACATATAGTACGGCAGGGGTGCTTGATCGCCCCAACAGCCTCAACGGCAATAGTACAGGACATAATAAGTACCGAAATTAGTCTGGACGTACTGCAAGACATACCAATGATGTTACAGAAAATATCAGGACCACTCTGAACTCTGGATGTGGTATTAACACGCCCTTCTTCACATGATCACCCCACACAGGAGGTAGCTGAATTAATGAAATTAACTGACTGGAAGCTAGAACAGGCTAAGCACGTAATGATCACCATGATCCAGGACATCCCATCAGCCGGGAGTAACACACTTAGGACAGGAAACATCACAAATACACGTAACAGACGCGGTTTGTTCGACTTAGGTGGAGCAATTTTAGGCAACATTTTTGGACTAGCTACAGAAAATGATCTAGAGGAAATAAATAACAAATTTAACAAAATAGCACAAGTTCTCTCATACCAACATAAGTTGGCTGACACTCAGAACACCTTAATGCTGACGATTGTAAAGAACCTAAGGAAAGCAGAAGCATCAACTCTAGGAATTGTGGATAAAGTAAATGCACTAGAAGGTAACAATACACTATTCCAACACTTCTCAGTGATCATGGAACATATTGACTTAATAATACTACAGTTGGACAACACCAGGGCTCAGTATCAGTCTTTCATGAAAGGAATTGCTAATGCAGGTAACGGAAGGATCACTATTAATTTACTACCCATTCACAACCTCAGGCAAATCATTAATCAAGGCATACATAAGAATGGTTTGAAACCATTGTTTAAGGAAAGAAATTTAATGTTATATTATCCATACTTGGAAGCAACACTGACAACAACATCAATAGTAGTCCATGTACCGTTCGTAACAGATGACTTCTTCACAGTCTATCAAATATACCCTTTTCCTTCTAAGAAAGATGACTCATTGGTCACCATCAGCATCAAAACAGAAGTCATCATGGTTTCCGAGAAACAGGACGCCGTAGCTTTCACTAGTGACAGAGCAATGGAACATAAATGTCGCACATCATTACATGCATCATGGTTTCCGAGAAACAGGACGCCGTAGCTTTCACTAATGACAGAGCAATGGAACACAAATGTCGCACATCATTACATGCATTTCACCTGTGTCCTGCGTACATCTTCACGTTTCAGCCAGCTGAGACAGTCCCTTGTGAAATGGCTATCATAAAAAATCATGATATCCCTCATCATTGCAACTTCACATTTACACCAGATAAACTCATTCATCATCAACGCATTGGACATTCACAGTTCTTCTACTTTACTCAAAATACATCAGTTTTTGTAACTAGCCCAGATACATCTCCAGCCCATACATCAGCATCTGGTTTATACATCTCACCAGATTACTGTGCAGTCCTGACACCTACATTATCCACCTTGCCCACTAAAAACCATGCTGTGTGGTGTGGTGTGAGAAGAAGGTACCGGTATGCTGTGTGGTGTGGTGTGAGAAGAAAGTATTCTGTGTGGTGTGGTGTGAGAAGGTACCGGTATGCTGTGTGGTGTGGTGTGAGAAGAAAGTATGCTGTGTGGTGTGGTGTGGTGTGGTGTGGTGTGGTGTGAGGAAAAAGGTATGCTGTGTGGTGTGGTGTGAGAAGAAGGTATGCTGTGTGATATGGTGTGGTGTGAGAAGAAGGTATGCTGTGTGGTGTGGTGTGGTGTGAGAAGGCATGCTGTGTGGTGTGGTGTGGTGTGAGAAGGTATGCTGTGTGATGTGGTGTGAGAAGGTATGCTGTGTGGTGTGGTGTGAGAAGAAGGTACCGGTATGCTGTGTGGTGTGGTGTGAGAAGAAAGTATGTTGTGTGGTGTGGTGTGAGAAGAAAGTATGCTGTGTGGTGTGGTGAGGCTTCTGCAAAGTCGCTGAAGTCAACGGGAATCAAGCACCTAATATCCGAAAATGGTTAATGAGAGACAGAAAGACAGAGCCGTTTCTAGAGACACTCCAGCATCTTAAGACTTCCTGGCTCACCTTTACTTCTGATTTAGATCCCAGGGCTTCTAAGTGTCTGTTGCAACCCCTGGCTCATCTCACTATTAACCCCAACCATTCTTCCGCAGTCTACTATCCTCGTTTCCGGTGGTCGGGAGGGGACTGAGGGGTGTTTGTATAACCGGGCAGCTCAATTGGCTGGTGATAATGGTCCCACCGCGTGAAGGCGTCCCTTTCCAGCACCCGGAGAGGGGACTGAACATAAGGAGGAGTGTGAGGATAGATTTGCATCGGAGAGTTCGGTCCCTCTTTTCTAAAAAAAAAATTTCAATACCGACAAAATAAAGGTGGTGTTGCCTATTACTTTTCTGTGGTAATGCGTCGTTCATTACTTGGTAAATAAGGGTATAAGGTCATCCAGTTCCTATCTCTACATTCATTGACCTAAATTAAACTAACCTAACTTATGATTTTAACTTATACGGATTAACAGCAAAGCTAAGAGCGTTATTTACACCTCCCTTTATTTATTACATACCATAGGAAGCAGTGGCAGCGGAAATGTCATGTTAGACACTAATTCAATCAAGTGTCTAATTACGTATAATGACAGGGGGAAGACTACCCCGAAACTGCAATAATACAGAGGAGGAGGAGGAGGAGGAGGGCCATTGTAAGATAAGAAATAGAAGTGTTTGGGAGAGAGGGAGAGGCGGAGGAAAAATGAACTGGAGGAGAGGATCGGAACTGCAAAGTATAAGAGAGTGGATATGTAAGGGAAATAAAGTGGGAGGGAAGCGAGAGACAGGAGTAGAGACTAGCAAATGATAACAGAAATGTGGGAGATATAGAAGGAAGAAGGGTGCAGGGAAGTAGGAGAGAGCGGTGAGGAAGGGTAGAGCTCTGATATGAGGAAGACGGTAGTGGGAAAGGAAGAAAATGAGAGAAGAAGGGGAAAAGTGTGGGTATGGAGGGGGGGAAGACGAGAACCAGGGATGAGAATGAGGAGGATATGTGATTTAGAGGAGTGACAAGTAACATAAATTATGCTACCACCTTTACCACCATTAACACTACATTTTTCCCCCCTCCACTGGCACTGTTTATTATACTCTTATCAACATTATTTCATAGGCTAGATGTGTGATATTAGCCACTGTTTAAGCTCCATACAATATCAAAATGGGAATATTATACATCGAAATTGACTGTCAATAAACATCTCCATAAACAACAAACAAACAACGTCGTTACTGCATTCATTTGTTCCACAGGTAATTATTTTTGCAACTTTGGTGATGGGAGACACTGACTTTACTTACTTATATACCACAAGTCATTTACATCTCCACCTTCATACCCATACAATTACATCAACCAGGTCACAACACTAGAGCACTTCAGTCAGTGTATTATTTTTGTATTTGTATTGTGATTAATGCCAGATTACAGCACTTGTATGAGACGATAGGTTAATGGAGTGAAGTGTTTGAAACCAGACTTCCACAAAGGAGGGAGAGATCTGTTTATTAATTCACTCTAACGCCAGATGATTAAATAAACCTTAAGACAGAGAACCTCTGGCTAATCAATGAAGAGATGGTCTAGCATTTCATGACCTATGTAAATGTATATGATAATAATTGGTACACACTTTATAACATTCCAAAACATGCACCAGTGGATTCAAACCATTGTGTTCTATGTGGCCATAATATACATATGATTGGCTGATGGCCAGTTCCAAATTACATGTGTGTGTGTGTGTGTGTGTGTGTGTGATATTTTCTTTATGTTGTGCAGTACTGGACAATACTATGAAGTTTAATTTTCAGTTCTTTCCTACACGTGACTTTTTACTTCATCTCAAATAACAGTTAATAAGAGAACAGCCACAGTAGTAGTCATCAGCTACGAGTATTATGTGAGATTACCGGCGGTATTCTCCTGCTGGATGGAAGCTTACTAACACCTCTTCCTAGGCAACTTATTTTCCTTTGTATTCCCTGCTGTCCTCTTCTGGGTCATATAAAGAATTCAAATACCACCATACTCACCATAACATACAAAAGAATATTAACTATCCATATCCAAAAATTAACTGCTTAGGAAGAGGTGCTAGGGAGCGTCCTTAACCAACAAGAATACTGGCCTTTACCTGTACGACACCAATATTCGGAGTGATATAAGGGGCTTCACACTGTCGACTCATTAACTATGACAAGTCTGTCTTATAACGAATAAAAATGTTCGGCGGTATACTCTTTTTACCTTAACTTGGCCCAGACTTTCATCCTTCTATAGCTTATTTCACATACCTCGATGTGGGGAGAAATAACTTCTTCGTGATTAGCAGCACAATTTTGTGTTTATCATTTGTTACGGCTCAGCATTCAAGATGGTAAGATGACAAGTTTAGGCCAAGTTCGAGACAGCATAGCAAGACTCATGTAGGAATCTCCTCACCGTACTGGAACACTGATATTTCCTCAGTTTGTTATAATTTTATTCGATTTCCTTTTCTATTTTTCAATAAAAAATTTTCATATTCGTACATCTCACTATAGGGTATTTCCATATATCTTGTGTTTTCTTAATTTCCTTCTTTTTCCTTTTTCTTCCGTCCCTTCTTCTCTCTCTAAATTTACCATCAACTTCCCAAACACACTCAATTTTCTCCACCCTCTCTACCAGTCACCTCAGTCACCCTCCCCACGCAAACTATTTTCTTTTCATTCGCGCACCAGCCTCCTCCTCCTCCTTCCATTTCTGTCCCCTTCCCTCTTGTAGTCCTCTTCCTCTTTTCCATATTAAGTGTATGGCAATTTTCTCAGCCGAATAAAATCGTCAGCTATAAGAAGAATAAAATATTTAAACCCAACCACCGTGTGTCAAGGAGTTACAAAGACTGCTTGTAGCCCAAGAAGAGGAACTTACAGTAATATACCGTTTTTACTCCATGTTCAAGATTTTTACCCTTTTGTAGTTGGTTTCACGTAGCTCTGTGGCAAAAGAAAAAAAAACTCAGCCTCTGCATCCTTCTCGAAACACTTCTTCGTGACTAGAGCCATAGCCTAGTGTTAACCTATTGCTACAGATCAGTATTCAGGATGGAACGATGGCAATTTTAGGTCAGGTTAAAGTGAAAACAGCATAAATGGATCATTGTCTTCTTAGGTACAGTCGGTATTTGTAAAACTACAGTAGTGTTGTTACCTGGGATGTCTATGGATTAACAGCGGGTTATTACAGATGAATACAGTATTTTCTAAATATTTTCTTACATGCTATTGAAGCCCAACTGTGACAGATTTTTAATGAACGGAGGACAACTCTAACTTGGTGTATGGATTTAATTTGTTTTTCCTTCTGCAAAAATTTTATGTGATGAAATTGAAGTGCGAAAGAAAGTTCCAAAATATGCTTTGTTAATAGGAACTTCTGTCATGCACACAGAAAATGAAGAGAGGATACGAAAATACTGATCTAATGTTGAATCACAATCCAGCGCCTCAACATATCATGCAGTACAGTGGCCCTTGTTCTCGTCGGTTAAGGACACCCCGAAACACCTTGTCCTAAGCGACTTCACTTGATTACTAAACCATACTCTCATGTTCTGAGTGAAATAATCCTTTTAATGCCGTCATACACTGCATAAATAAGGTCGAAAACGATACTAAACAGCCATATCCAAAAATAAATCACTAGGGAAGAGGTGTCAGGGAGCTTCCTAACCCTACGAGAATATGGGTTACAGTGATATATAAGCTGCGTTACAGAGATAAAACTGTACTCCAGTACCTGTTTGCCACGTAACAAACTGTACCAAAGGCCTGGCTACGCTGGCCGTCTGCCTCACAGTATATCATGGAGTGACTTCTGAAGGCGTCTTGGCTTTGT
>JAGKTI010033634.1:0-11629 GCA_018397915.1 Birgus latro | reverse complement strand
ACTGAAGGGGTTAAATATCTCGTACTGAAGGGGTTAAGTATCTCGTACTGAAAGGATTAAATATCTCGTACTGAAGGAATTAACATCTTGGAAAACCTTAAAGGAATTATATGAGGATGATATAGTTTATTTTTATATGACAAAACTAGGCTATACTCAAAACCTGAAGGCTATGTTGCGGTTTCCAGATATCTTGTGAATCTCCTTGGTCACTAGTCGAAGCGAATGTCCAATCTGAATAAAACTGAGCTAAAAGGGATCACTAAATTTCGTTAAGTTAGAACAGACATACAATAGTGGCTGAAGTTTCTAATTGACCACTTTAGTTTGATGGCATTTTTTTTTATTTTTATGCTTGATTCAGTATTAGAGGAAATACCATGAGATAGTTTAGATACGTGGAGAGAATGGAGAAAGGGAGATTGACTGGGAGACTATGAAAGTGAGACTGGGAGAGGGGGAGATGGAGAGATTGGGTGGAGATGTATTTGAGGGAGCGGGGGTGTGAGCTGGAGAAATGGGCAGCTTGATGGCAGAGGAGAGAACGACATGGAGGCGATTCGTCTTTGGCCATTCCTACCGGGATTAAAGCGTTTGGTTGTTATTAGATAGATGGATACAGATAGATAGACATATAGACAGACGGACAGACTTCGCTAGATTATTATGCTCATTTTAGGATGGACGTTTCGTATTGATGTAAGAAATTATCGCCATTAATCCTTTCAGTGATATGACAGAGAGAGAAAAAAATGAATGGATAAGATAACAACAATCTATATTATAATGATCCGATTTCTGTATGTTTGTTTGTAACCGTAACAGAGCAAAAACGGCGCAACGTAACGCATACAGCAAGGTACCGATAAAATGCTCTAACTTTGAAGAATAAATTTTTTTTTAGTTCAATCGGGCCACCGGTTCCCGAGTTATGACTCATTTCTGGCCGTTTGCATCAAATTAAGTATTTGCTTTTAGTGGAGGGGATGGATTGGTTCTTGGTCCGGCACCGAAATTACCAACATGACAGAAGAGAGAAGAGTAACTTGTTTGTTGTATTTTCACTCTCTCGCCTCTCCTTCCACCCTCCTTATACTCCTAAAATTGTAAACTATAATGATATGATATAGGATAATAGCAAACACTACTATCCTCTCTCTCTCTCTCTCTCTCTCTCTCTCTTCTCAACGGGTGTTTCAGCAGGATAAAAACAAGGGATAATTTCTTGCTCCATCTCGCTCACGGCATGAATAATTGAAATTTCTGTTACCTTTCGACTGAAAATAAGAAATGACTTGACAACGAGCTGAGGCCGCCGAAGGAGGCCTTTAACCGAGCAATAATAATAATAATAATAATAATAACAATAAATCTAACAGTTAAAGCCCCAGCGGTCTTGTTTTCGGCAATGAAACGCGACAATCCTATTATTGGGAATTTTTCACCATTAATTAATTTGACCTTTTTGGCCGCTGCATTCCGGCCTGCTCGCGACGCACTATTGTAATTTCCCCCCAGTTCCTGATAAAAATTGGCAATTACTTTTGTTCGATATCATAGCTTACGGAATCACTAACCCGATATAATTTATGGAAATGCTTACATCCTGGAATTAATATTTCTGTTTGGAGAGGATGGAGGTTGATAACGGGGTATGGAGGGTGTGAGGCGTGAAAGGTGTGAACGTTCAGGGTAGAACTGAGAAAGGTTGACCGAAAAAGACATGAGACAAGATCATAGAGGGTGACCTAAGGGTTAAGGGACTGAAGAGGAAGCTGCCAGAGATCGATGAGCGCGGAAAACCGATATTGGAGCCTTGATAACGATGCGACGGGGCAAAGCAACATTTTCAACCTCTATATTTAGATGCAGTCTTCTACTATGTATTTAATTCTTACTGCTGCAAGACTATTATATTCAGCTTAGTGGGGAGACATAATACTGAAGATGTTAAGGAAATCTGTCATTAATCTAACCTCTCCATTTTGAAGTAATAGCCTCTACAGACTTCAATTTTGCTCCAACCAGACAATTTTAGGAGACCACTCTTGTAGCGAAGGGCGTAACGAAGGCTGTTTCTAACCCCTCTAGCTTGAAACGTCTCTCATAAACTAAATAAAATCGTGGGGAGGTACCTAAATGAACTACAGGACATCGTAGAAAATGGTTAACTGCATTACAGAAGAAAAAGTCTCTCTCACTCTCTCTCTCTCTCTCTCTCTCTCTCTCTCTCTCTCTCTCTCTCTCTATCTATCTATCTCTCTCTCTCTCACTGGCTGTTTTTATAGACCTCGCATGGAACACCGCGCGAAACAATGTGGCATACTGATGTATTGTTATGGCTTTTGGCTGGCAGTATTGTGCAAAATAATAGGCCCTAACAATGTCACTACTTTCTACTGCCTGAAATATCATTGGTTTTCTACAAACAAACATTAATTTATATCAGTCCCTTTTAACAACATTCTGTACCATTAATAACAAAACTTTCTACAGCAATACATATTAAAACCGCACTTTTTTAAACACGACTCCGCTACATCGTTATTTCGACCTTCATCAACCAAGCGTATGACAACCCTTCAACAACCTTCTTTAATAATAGTACTTTATATAACCAAATTCATTACTATTTTTTAATAAGCTTCTGTAACATTAACACCATTACGTTCTACAACCTGACATGTTACTCGATTTTGATAACATTCTATAACATTCTTTTGTACATCCAAACATATTTCTGCTTTTTAATTTATTCCATAACAATAAAACCAATGCTCTCTGTGACCAAACATATTAGCTACTACTCTTAACTTCGTTCTGTAACATTCATATCTATTTTCTACAAGCAAACTTATTACTGCTTTTAATTTCCTTCTGTAACATTAATATTGCTGCATTCTATGGTCTTGCCCATTACCATAACACAGCTAAGAAAAATATCCACTTCAATTAACCCCATCATTTCAGTAACTTTTTTTTTTCTACTTTCTTGTTATCTGAAGATGATTTTACGCAGCATATCGAGAGGCGTCTGGTTATGATAGTGTAAATGGAGACTGTTTATAGTACCTCCAGTTCTATAATCCTCTTCTTAGCTGAATAAAATCGTTAGGAGGTAATAAGAAAGTGAAAAGTACGACACAGGACTAAAGGGGCTGAATAAGTTTTAATACCCCCAACATTACGAGGCGTTTTCCACGAGCTTAATTAGACAGAAAAAAAAGACAAATGCGTTAAATCTCTCTCTCTCTCTCTCTCTCTCTCTCTCTCTCTCTCTCTCTCTCTCTCTCTCTCTCTCTCTCTCTCTCTCTCTCTCTCTCGTCACAAGGTGTAACTCTTCCCCGAGATCGTATTCTGCCCCTTATTCCTGCTACCACTAGACTATTTTAATCAGATTAGACTATTTTATTGAGATTAGAGGAGACATTTTTCAGTGACAGGGTTAATTTGGCTGCACCCAGCTCCCTTAATGTATGTCGCAAAGTGTATCATAATGTGAATGAAATCGTTCGTTCGTTCGTTTGTAGATTTCCCCCACCTATAGTGGAGGCCGAGCCTTACATTAGCCCGGTCAGTGGTCCAGTGGAAGCTGCTCGGAGAGATTGTTGTATAGATCCATGTTTTGACTTTTACTTATTCGAATGTTCCTCACGGTGTTGTTGACTAATTCGTTCATGTTCTTCATTAGATAATCGTTGAAGGCGTCAGCGGTAAAGGGAGGCTTTTTTTGAGCTGGTGTTGAGCCTGTGATGTTGCTCAGGGAGGAGTCTTCGTTGGAGGATTTGCGCTTTCTCTGCGTTCTCCTGGGTGTTGGTGGAGAAGCACGAGCCGCTGGGGTGGTTTTTACGGCTGGCTGGTCGGCAGCAGAGGGTGGAGAAGTGAGAGGAGGAGCGCTTTCGTTGTTGTTGTCGGTGTCCATGGTTGGAGCTGGGATGTCCTCGGTCTCAGGCTGAGCTACTGAGGTGGTGGTAGAGGAGGCAGTCGTCCTGTGTACAAGAACGTCTAGCTGCAGCCTTTTCCGCGGTGTTGTGTGGGGTTGGGGAGGCTGCAGCGTTAGGGCGCGACGCTCCTGATGGGGGGCTGTCTGTGCACCACGAGCGAAGCTCTGAGGGATGGCGAGGCGCGGCAGCCCATTCTCCTAAAAAATCCGGGGGAGGAGAGTGAGCAGCGCAGCCTTGTCATCGCCACAGAACGCTCTCGCCGTCGCGATGCACATGGCGACGATAGTGTCGATCTCCCCTGTACATCGACGATCCTTGGGCCGGCGCCGCCGGGTCGTGGGACGCCGCCGTGCATAGGTAGAGCCCTGCACAGCTGCACCCCCCGGTCCGGTGACGTCTTTAGCCTCAGGACCCTTCTATGTGTGATGGAGACGAAAAACTACCGTCTCGCCCTCGCCTAACGAGCGCTGAAGGCGTTGTGAAGTGGGAGCAACGACCCCAAGACGGTGCACGAATACGTCGGCGCCGGTGTCCTGACGCCGAATAAATCCGTACCCCGCCTTCACGTTGTACCACTTCACAATCCCTGTGATGGTATCCGCTCGTGGCAACTGCTCCCTCTGCCTGTAGAGGCCCCCCTCGACGGGTCGTAGGCCGAGAAGATGGAAGAAGGCATCGGGAAACAGTGTTAAAGTCTGCGGGAATAGCAACGTACGTTTCACTACCACGAGCAGTGGGGAAGAGGTCTGCACACCACAGCTGCCTGGACGAGAATGAATGAAATCGTGTGGTGCTGGGAAGAGGGAACTACGTCACCTGATTGAAGACAGCTTCCTCTTAGTGAAAAGTTGCTACAGTATAAAAGGCGAGTCCGAAATATCACTCTAATTGAAGCTCACCTTGCTCTATCTTATGTGTAGTGGTTACGTTCAGGCTGCTGATGAGGGCATGGTTTTGGCAGTGGGGGAGGGAGGTAAGAAGTGAATAAATGATGTAGGATAGCTAGCCAGACAGACAGATAGACTGCTGTATGAATAAATTCCATACTTGTGAGGACTGCTTGCAACTGGTGATTGGAAGGGAATCGCACAAGCAACAAATCGACTACCACCTCCATACAGAGTTCACTGAACTACAACATCCACTAAAATGATAAAGCGTCCATCAACTCCTTAACCCATAAGTTCTTCTTCAGGTCCGCGGCGGTTTTTAGAGGTGAGTTATCTGCTGTCCGAAAGGACACAAGTTCGATGTCAAGGTGGGGGCAAGAAACAGTCTTATGTGAATATCACTAAACAGTGCTTCACAAGACCAATCTATGTTAGTATCATCACATCAGTCCTAATGAAATAGTTCTAGCAACAATGCAATATGGACGGTGGATATTACCGCCGAAGTGGTGTCCTGTAAAGAAGTTTGATATATGAGAGGACTGCTGAACTGGGTACGATCTGTCGATTCTGAGCCCAGAGTCGAAGATAAAAATAATATGAATATGACAAGCACGAAATCCATTCATCCCCTACCACAATCTACACACAACAAGAAGTCAGAAGAATTAGGCATTAGCTATATAGGAGATACCTCCACGTTGTAAAAGACACTGTACAAACATGCTAAAATGGAAGTAATAGAACTTACTTGTATTTTTTTTCGTTCTACGTCTTATCGTCTCTTCCATTGCAGTTATAACGTTCACTACCATGTTCCCAGTTCCCTCCATTTCCTCCAATCCTTCCTTGGTTTCTTGGTGGTGGTCCGTTAACGTAACTGCTGAATATTTTGCCCTGGAAAGAATACTATATTAGTAACGACTAACAGAAAATGAATTTGCAATTTCATGATACGATTATGTTGTTCTTAAATCCGATGACGTATTCATTTGCTGCAACCAGCAAATTTTATTCGGCTTTCAAACAGATTCCGAACTGGAGGGCTTAATTACAGCTTTAATAAACCTCATCACTGCTAACCGTCTCCCCTAAGCTGAATAAAATAGTGTTGTGGTAGCAATATTAGAAGGAAATATGTCCTCGGAGTGAAGGAGTTCAACTAATCAATTGCATCAAAATGTCAAAAGGAAAGACACAAACAACAAGGAATATGACTTTTATATATAACATCTGCGGTCCTGTTTACAGTCTTCATTCTTAACCGTGTCTCACACTACTTACCCATATCTGTTGCACTACTTTCTTCCCACAGGACCAGATTACCATTTTATTAACTCTCAGCTCTTATAGCTCACTTTCTTGTGACAAATCGTCTGGCATTAGCTGGAGCAGAATACTAGGGTTGTCTGACCATAAGAGGTTTGAAAGACAATACCGACGCTCTGCAACACCTATGACACTCTAGCGGGGTGAAATCTTCTGGTTTTAGTTCTAATACAACAGCAGAGTCTTCCCGACCATGAGAGGGCTAATTACAAATATGTAACCTGCAGAGAACAATTTCAAGAGCAAAATACACTAAAAACAATGAATCCTTGTGTTGGATATTTGCTCTGCTGTCTTACAGTTTTCCTCGTCTCTCCCACTCACATCATACCTTTCACTCACAGTTACACCTCACACTCAAACCACATAACTCGGACTCATGCCTTTCCCTAATACCTCAGCACTTTTTACACATCTGTCTCATGCCTTCAATACTCTCCATTTTATTGCTAACTTTACTGTGCCACAAAGTTTTCTACACTCCACACATTCATGTTTCATCCACACTCCGTACTCACATCCCACATCTACATATCTTACTCATACCTTAAATTCTACAACTCATTCACACATCGCATACACATACTTCATATCCACATCCTCTTTCTCAAAACCACATCCTATATCAACACCCGACACCCACACCCACACTTTACACCTCATTTATACAGCATACCCGCATCCCGCACCGATAATTCATAACGTCATTCCCCCGTACCACGTTCTTATCCACACACCATCAAACCAAACCATCCCTCATGTCCCATATTTTACACCTCATCTATGCACTAAATCTACACCAGCAAGCACACGTCCTCATCTCCATACTGTCACTCCACATCCTAATCCACGCACCAACCCATCCCTCCTGGGCCAATTCCCTCACCACTACCACCAACCCGCACCTTCAACTGGCCAATGACCCCCTCCCCTCTACCCATGTCCCTTCCCTCAGCTTTCATCTCCTCCCTCCCATTGTTTCGTCCATTCTTCTCATCCTTTCCCCCCTCCCATCTGTGTTCATTTCCCTCTTATCCCCCTCACATCCTCTCGTTCGCCTCCCTCACTCCCCTTGCTCCCCTCACCTTCATCACTATCCTTCCTAGTCTCCTTTCTCCCCTCTCATATTCTTTCCCTTCATTCTTCCCTGCTCATTTGCCTTGTCCTCACCTTGTTCCCCTACCCCTTATTCCTTTCCATCCTTGTTCCCCTTCCCTTTAGTGACCCATCCCATTCCTTCCTCGTTCACTTCCCCCCCTCCCTTTGTTCCTTTCCCTTTCTCCCTCTTGCTCTCCCTTTCCTTTCGTCCCAACACGCCCCCCCTCTTACCTTTTTTACCTTCCTCTTTTGTCCTGTACCCTTGTTCACCTCCTCTCCCCCTTCCCTCCCCCCTCGGCTTTATGTATCAGGGTAATGCTTCATCTCTGAAGAATTTACTGCCAGTTTGCTAATATAGTCGCGCCGGGGGAGGTTTTGCCGCCGCTCTTAAGCTCAGAAGGTCTAAATCAGCCTGCGAAATGAGAGGAGTTTCCGCCTTAATGGAATGCATTGTCTGGCTCTGTTTTGCTCCGGCCATTCTTTTTATGAGTCTGTGTGTGTGTTTTTTTCTTTCCTTGGTGTTATGCAGAATATAAAAGGGGAACGTTCACACCCCGGAACCGCACAGACACCTTAGGCAAGCAACCACCTACCTGATGACCGTACCCTGAGTGGCACAGGAGGCTTCGTGGCACCTCTTCCATTGCGATTTATTTAGCATCGATACGGTGTGCATCAGTAGCATATAAGGGAATATTGAGGGTTAATATGCAGAATAAATCGTGAGGAAAATGCGTTACGAAGTCTCCAAAGCCACTTAAAATACGACCTTCAAGATGAAGAAGACGGCTATGAGGGTATTTAATTAAAAAATACAAAAATTCTACAGAACATGTTAATTTGGCAGCCAAGTTTATTTTCACAGTAGACATCTGGAAATATGCCAGTAGTACACGAAGGTTAATGATTAAAAACTGCTGGCAAACGTTTCCATTCGCATTAAGTTAAGCAATTCAAATTCAGTAGATCTGTGAATATATAGAATAAACTGTCCTTCAGTGTGATGTGCTATGATACAATACTAACATTCAAGTTTCTTTCGGATTAGTATTTGGTTCGAAGCCTCAGCTGAGCATTTTCACTCCTGAATTAGATAACTTCTGAAGTGTAATTCTGCGGAACGAATCAAGGAGAACACAGGCGTAGAACAACATCGTTTATCTGCCCAGTGGGAACGATGTTACTTTCCCTTATACAATAGGTTAAGATAACGCAGAAAATGTTTTACACTCATCCCTTCTTATGAAATTTCCTTGACAGTTTCTCTTTTCCGCATCGTAGTCCTCATTTATTCCTGTTGGCTTCGGCAAGAGGGACTGGTGGGTGAGAGGAGCCTTTCTTCTTTGTTATCTTTGTCTTTATGGTGAGATTACCTAAGTTACATACCCTACGAGTATGCTGTTACGATTAGCTTCAAATAGACAGATAAATTTGCTGCTGTTCACGTTCTTTAATATTCTTTTGTGTTCCTCTCTTGTCGTTGTACTGTACATTCTGGCCCCTAACTGCCCTTCTGGTTGAAGAGAGACAAGGGCAAACAATAAAACAACCACCTTCTTGGATGACGGAACTTTGGCGAAATTGGTCGAGTCTTGCCCAGCAGCTCCTTCACAAGACTGGGGTTCCGAACTAATACAAAGAGATTCCAGCTCCCAGATTATCGTTGGGTAGTTTAGATCGGCTTTATCAGGACTTGACACAGTTTCGTACAGATGTAAAGAACTATTTACCTCGACTGTAAAGCCAGATTCAATAAAACTGGACGTGAGCAAAGTTTCTTCATGTGTTTCAGAATGTTTCATAATGCCGAGTTAAAATTAGTCTGAACTTATTACTGCTGTTCTACCTTATTTGAGAACAGTAGAGAAGTACATCGTTACTGAAAAAAAAGAAAAAAACTATAACAGTGTACCAAAACTTTTCACTGTGTTCCAGAATGCTAAATGCGGCAAACATAAAGTATCTAATTATTTCAACCTCAACTACAGGCATTGTAATCTGTACAGTGTTCTTAGTACTTGGCTTCGTCGTGGAGGGTTTAACGCTTTCAGACTCATATGACTCAGTTCAATAAAATCGTATGGTTTTACCTCTGACAGGACGTGAGAGCTGTCATGATCATGAGAGACTTAATAGGGCCTTTATTAACAATGATGCCTATGACTCGATCTCAACTAAATAATATCGTCTGGCGTTATCTAGAACAGTAAAAACCGTCCCGATCATAAGGTTAAAATATCGTCAGGGAACAGCGAACCAAAACATGCCATTTCCTTCCATGTTAGGAGGTCCATCATGCTAGCAACTCGCTCACTTATTAAAGGCCCTCGCCAGCCTAATTAGGACAAATAAATTTGCCTCCTTAACCCCTCACGGCTCAAAAATATCCTTCAGCGGTGAGCACCTAATGTGGGCGGGATAATGTAATTAGCGTGGGAAGGATTATGTAACAGGTACTGGATAGACACCTCGGTGTTCACGGATCATTGCTACAGAAACGAACACGCATCAATTGTGGGTAGGTCATTTAATGGGCCACTTGCAGGCTTGAGGTTACAAGGATGTTGGAGACAAAGTTTGTTTCCCCCTTGTCCGTGTTCACCCTGGGGACCTGGATATAACATCGACGGTTGCAATTCGTATTTTTGTGATATTCGGCAATTACAGATTATCGACCCTACTGACCCCCATACAGTCGGTAGGTATAGTTCTAAGTCGCCTTTGTCTTAGTTCAATAGAACATGAGGAACATGGATGTATTTAATGCTGTGTTGGCTACAAAAATGTACTGAATATACTGATCCTAGATGCAATCAAGGTATCAGTGACAATAGTGTTATTTGACAGTAAACTGTGCTTGCTGGCACAGGAAACACTGTGGCCCCTCTCTCACAGCGATTATAAGTATTTTGCATAAAAGTCCATGTTATACTCCAGCATGCTACTTACATATCTCTAATATCGACACTTTTCCATCAGTCTCACAAGGGTATTTAGGTATAATATGCCAAATAACAGGTATAATACGCAAAAGAGACTTTACCATATCTCTTCACGAAATAAGAACGCAGCTCTTTCAGACGCTACATGTATACTGAGTTCCGAGTTTTCAGCCAATTCGACCAACTTCGTGTATGCAGTAGCAGGCTACATCCGATCTGTGAGGTACTATGGCCTGGTTGGTTTGGCATTAGCCTCACTGTATATTCGGGGGGCGCTCTGGAGTGGGTTCGAGCCCCAGTGACTGTCATCAAGCATGTTGGGTGGATGTTCAATAAGCAGAGGTCCGTTCGCAACAGTAAAATAACTAAACCATAGCATACCACTGTCTTAGCTGTGCTTCACCTTGCATCTGTCCTACCTTCTTTCTAACAAAACCTACACCATACCACTGTCTGTTACCAGTATAACTTGTTTCACCAGCTGCCTTATATCTAACATACCGTCTTCCTAACCCACACCTACTACCATTGTCTTCCGTTTCACCGGATGTGGCTTGTATCTGTCCTACCTTCTCACACTGTCTGTTTCCACTATCTGTTGTGTCACTGGCTATGCCTTGCATCTGTCCTGCCCTCCTCCTAACACCCACCCCACTGGCCTTATCCTTACAGCCCATCAGTATTTAGAGGTCCGAATTGACCAGCCAAAAATACGGGCAGGAAATTTCACTAGAGCAAACTGAGGGTAAACATCACCTTCACTCACTAGTCGATACGACCTGTTTTTAGTCTATCAAGCTTTTTCTTTGACTGCTTAGTGTTTCCTATGGAATTAAAATTGGAAGCCACACATTCATCCAAAGAAGAATCCACCTTTATCGTCATTATTGACCAGAGTCAGTTCACTGCAAGAGATAGGCCTCTCCTAGCTCTTTCTGTTCCAAATTTCAGTTTGATTTGCTTACTTTTTAAATCCATCCCAGTCTATCATATTCTTATTATCACAAACCGATTTAATTCAACTTAGAACAGACCTCCAATAGTAAGGGTGTTAACGAAAGCTCTATCAAACTCCTCCAGTTAAAAAGGGAAAAAATCTCTCCCAAGCTGGATAAAATGGTTTGGAGACTGCAAGCGCAAAATACGACAACAACCACAGCATTCGCCCACGAATCCGTTTCGCCTGCCATCACTAAAAAACTAGATTAGTAGTCCTCTGGCAACTGGAGGCATATCATCACACCTTCGATAAAATCGAAAATAAAAAGTCTTAGAATTTCGCTAAATATACCTACTAAGTTAAATATCACGCTGGCATTCAGAAGCTTGAAGTCAGGGGTAATAGGTTAATTTATGTGAACGCTTAACGTAACTTAGCTTTCATCTAAGTTAGTCTAATCTAACCTAACCTAACCGAACTAACCTA
>JAGKTI010033632.1:0-11629 GCA_018397915.1 Birgus latro | reverse complement strand
GGGATTTAAAAGAAAAGAACCCACAGTTGCTGGCAGATGTGTCTGTCAGAAGTGTGCAGCAGCTGTTGCATGATGATCTGGGCTAGAGGAGTTTTTGTGCTTGTAAAAAACCACTGCTAACAGCACTTCAGAAGAAAAAGAGAGTAAATTTTCGTAAGAAATATCTTGCCTGGAGTGAGAAGCAATGGAAAACTGTGCTTTGGAGTGATGAGTCAACATTTACTGTCACTGGTACCCCTTCATCACGAGTGTACCGCAAACCAGGCAGTGACCCCCTGGATCCTAAGTACACTTCCAAGTTTCTTAAATACCCAGCCTCACTCATGGCTTGGGGCTGCTTTACATATTATGGTGTTGGTAGGTTGGTAATTCTACCTGCAAATGAAAAAGTGAACCAGAACAATTATTTGGAGCTCTTATGTGATGTTTTAAGTGACTCTTTTGATAAAACCAAGGCAAGAGTATTTATGCAAGATTCTGCCCCTGCACATGTTGCAAAGTCAGTGAAACAGTGGCTAACAGACTGTGAGGTTCCCTTTATTCGAGATTGGCCCGGAAACAGCCCAGATATCAATCCCATTGAGAATTTATGGGCGCACATGAAGTGGCAGCTGCGTAGTATGGACACATCATCTTTGCCTAAATTGAGGCTGCAGTGAAGCAGCTATGGAGCAGTTTTAGTACGTCTGTTCTGCAAAACTACGCCATCAGTCTCCCCAGACGCCTTAAGAAGATAATAAAGGTGAAGGGGAATGCCAGTAAATACTAAATTCAATGGTGAGTGTTAATTTATTTGTTTCTCCTTGCTAACCACAAGAATGTTTTCTTTTTTTAAGATGGCGTCAACACTTTCCGCGCCTACTGTATATATATATATATACACTGTATATATATATATAGATATATATAAATAAAAACTCAGTCACCCATGGGGATCAAACCTACATGAATGCAAGGCTGTCAATTCAATGAAGGTACTAACAACTAGGCCACTAAGAAAGAAAACTGTCTTTATTACCTCTTTCACTACAAGGATTCTGCACACTGGATATCCTACTATAAACAAGATACAGTACTGTACAGAACCCCACCTTATATGTCCACAATGTATTCCACAATATCAAACCCTTTTCACATAAATGGTACTGTCTAATGGAGGAAACTGATTAATTGTTTTAAAATGTTACAGTGGAACATTAATTTGATAATCTTTTCATAATTTACTGCAGACATAGCTGCAAAAAGGACATAAAGGGTCAACACATAATGAGGTTTTACTGTACATTCCATCCACCCATCCATCCCAGTACTGTACTGCCCCGTAAGGAGCACAGGGGTCCAGGGCTAGGCTAGTCAGTTCACCCACTGAAGATGGGTAAGACTTGCTGCTTGCCCTTTAGTGACAATGCAGGAGCAATAAACCACTCATGAGAATAAGATTAAAATAGGTCACATCCACTTGGTGTACAGTAAACTCATTAGACAACCTGGCAGCTAAATTCATTGCAACTAAATACAGACTTGGATATGTATATATATTATTGTTACATAGTTAACCCCTATGCCAAAGTGATGATTTTATTCAACTTAAAAGCACAACCTAGTAGTGAAGTGGTTAATGAAAGTTCTACCAAACCCTCAGGTTTGAGAAGTCTCTCTTTAACTGAATAAGTGTCTGCTTGTAGCAGGAACAAAATACATAAGATATTACCACAGTGAAAAAAGTTAATACATGGGGCTTAATTTACTGCATACTTTGCAGAACTTTCTTATTAAAACTATCCTACACTAAATGAAATCATCATGAGATGTGAGAATAAAACTGAGATGTCCCTTCAATTAACAGGTTAAACTAAAAAAGGTTTTCATTCATGTGATATGCATCCTGATCAAAGTTCATACCATATCGTTTATAAAGGTTCTGCCATACTTGGCCTTGCTCACTTAATAGCAGCCCTCCCCACTGTCCAATCTCTGGCAGCCTTCATATTCAGTCCCTTATCCCTGAGGTCATACTCTATGACCCAGTCTCAGGTCTTTTTGGTCTGCCTCTCACAACCCTACCCCAGCTGTTCACACTTCTCATTTTCTGCACCAAACTGTCATACTCCATCCTCTCAACATGCCCAAACCATCTCAATCTACCCCTCCTCATCACAACACCAATACACTCCAGTCCCATCCTTTTTCTCAATTCTTTAATTGCAGACAATGAAAAACATGTCCATGAACTCAATGGAATAACCAGTACAATCTAATGATGTATTAATTATTCTTGCTACCTCAGGTCAATTCTAATCAATTGTATCTCGGGTTAATTTTCCTTTGAAGAAACAATGTCAAGGTAGCAAGGGGATAAAAAAAAAAAAAAATAAATAAATAAATAAAAGTCACAAGACTGAAGCGGTTTACATCAATTATACAAAACCACACTCCCCAGTCACATACCCCCATATGGTGTGTGGAAATAAACAAATATTATTCTGGCCCACATAACTACTCATTCTGAACAGAGAATTACATAACACACATGACTGTAAGATTACAACTGAAGAGTTGAGAGGAACAATGGAACTAGTGAAACAAAAGGATTGTCCTTATATTAACGTTTCACTGTTTATACAAAATTTAAAAACAGATGTTCCTAATATTACTGTGCTTAAACAGTACTGGTGTGAAAAAAAATGAATGGCCTACTTAAGTACTTAAAAATGAATTCCGATGACATCCTTTTTTAGTTTCTTCTTGCTACTAAGAGACTTATTTTATGTACCTACGTAGTGACATGATTAATGAAGGCCAAATCTGGCAATTCATTTTATAAAATCTAACTTTCACTGATTTAAAATGTTAGAAAAAGGGGTAAGAATACAATGAAAAAGATGTCCTTGGTCTCAATGGAATAACCACTATGATCCAATGACGTATCATTTAATTTATTCTAGCTATCTCTGGTCAATTCTAATCAATTCTACCTCAGGTTAATTCTCCTTTGAACAAATTAATGCAAGGATAGCATGAAGAGAAAAAAATGTCACTGGACTGAAGGGATTTACTCCACTTACACAAAACCATTTTCCTCAATCACATAAGTGTACTCCCGTACATTGTGAACAAAAATAACTGTTACTGGGACACATAATTACTTGAGTGTGTTACAGGAAATGTAGCCTCATTCTGAACAGAGGATGACATAACACATTGCTCACGTGTATATTGTGTTGTCTGCTGAGAGTATGTCATTAGTGGTGGGTGAAAGGGTACCAATACATGTTGTAAGCCTAATCTGTCACACTGTGAATACCAATACTCATGTGATGTATTCTGTTGGTACAACCATGTGGGGACTGCCACTGCCGGAAGCCAAACACCGGGATGGCCAGTTAGCCGCGGCATCACATTTTGACTTGCCCTATTGCTGAGCTCTAGCTGGTTCTCATTGCTGAGCTCTAGCTGGTTCTCATTGCTGAGCTCTAGCTGGTTCTCATTGCTGAGCTCTAGCTGGTTCTCATTGCTGAGCTCTAGCTGGTTCTCACTGCTGAGCTCTAGCTGGTTCTCAGAGTTGCAGTGGCTTGAAGAATGGCAACAACAAGCACAATGTTTCACATATTCTCTGCCTTTCCTACTCTCGGTTTTATTGGTAACATATGATACCAATCCACAATCAACTTCCCCTGGTGGCTGAAAATCATTAGAGGCCTGATTTTCAGTACCTGGGTCATGTTTCTCTACCCACTTTCTTAGGCGTTTCATAGCATCTATGCATTCCATTTCTAACTTTACCTTTGGGGTACTTTGAGTTTCAAGTGTATCAGAATCTGTGGAAAGTCCTTTTTGACCATTGTAAGATAATATTTTTGTATCATCTGAGCAACATGCTGAGATTCCCGGAGGACTATCTTCCTTTACCTGAACCACTGCTGGTGTCTTCCTTCTTACAGAGCTGTTCTGACTCATTTTTGAGGGTATGGTATTGCTAAACTTCCAATCAAAAACATTTATGTGAGGCCTTCGGAGAGAGGTGCGAGTCTGTGCTGCATACTTCAATCTACTAGCACGGTGAGAGTCATATTTTACATTTTCATGAGAAATGTTAACAAAGTCATTTTCTGCATGTTCGCTGACAAATTTAGAACTTGGAGTCATCTCAGGGCTTATATTCAATATTTTTTCAGGACTCATTTGATTTTTATGTTGATCTTCATTAGGCTCCGAAACTGTGACTTGTTCTTTGCTATATTCATTAACTGTAACTGGCTCACCATCATCAAAATCAGTGATTGCCATTTTTTCAGCATTATCATCAAGTTCAACAACAGAAACTTGTTCCAAAACATCCAGTTTAATAGATGCAAACTGTTCAATACTGTTAATGTTAACAGAATTTGAAAGCAGGCTGGCTGGAGATGTCTCTAAAGCATTAACTTTTTCTAAATATTTTTTACTGCAAAAGGCCTCTGTACTACAATAATTGGGGTCAGAGTCACTACAAACATCCTCTTTGTTAAGAAAACTGTTCTGATCATATATCGGTATATGATTTTCAGCAGTGGAGTAACTTTCAGAGGTACCTACTTCTGACTGCACCTCATAATTTGGACTAACGTCATTCTGTTTACAAACCTTAGATTTTAAATTTGAGTTGTCTGGGTTAATATCTTCAGTGCCCAAATTTGGACTTACAGCATACTCTCTGCAAATCTCAAATGTGCTTGCTTTAGCCACAATTTCTGTAGTGCATTCTTTCGTATTTCTAAGTATTTTTGAGTAACTCTTACTTTCATTATCATCAGCCCCTGAACTTGGAGTACTGGAATTCTTTTTATCAACATCGATTGTTAAGTTAGTTTCTGAGTTGTCAGTGTCTGCTTTAACATCTGTATTGCCACTGTCTGGCTCAATATCCTCACTGCCCAAATTTGGACTTACAGCATACTCTCTGCAAATCTCAAATGTGCTTGTTTCTGAGTCATCAGCCACAATTTCTGTGGTGCCTTTTTTCGTATCTCTATGTATTTTTGAGCAACTCTTACTTTCATTATCATCAGCCCTTGAATTTGGAGTGATGGCATTCTTTTTATCAACATCAAATGTGAAGGTAGTTTCTGAGTTGCCGGTGTCTGCTTTAACATCTGTCTTGCCGTATGTATTGCCTTCAGATCTAAACCTTTCACTGTAATTACTCAATAGGCCCACATCATTTCCATGGAATGTTCCATATGGCTCAACTGATGGTGAAACACGACTGCAGTGGTCAGATTCACTTTTCTGATAAAGAAAGAAATTCATATAATATTCTGGATCGTATTCTATATTTTCTAGATCACTTTCCTCAGATTCACTTTTCAAATCACAGGAAGAATTCAGATCATGTCCTGGATCATATGTTTCAATGTTACTACTGAAACATAATGCTGATGAAGATGGATGAGAAACTGGTCCTGATCTTTCTGCTTCATCATTTGCATTCCTCTTCTGGAAGAGTTCTCTAATTTCCATGATATTGCAGCCACGAATTTTAAGACGTTCAATATAAGAACTGGCTGAGCACTCTTCCTCTGCAGACTTGGCCTTATGAGACTTGGAAGAAAGAGAAGGCTCACCCGTAATATCTGAATCTTTTACTAGTCTGGTCAAATTCTTTACAGTTTTTTGTCTGGTTGGAATAGGTGACTGAGAAACAATACCAGACCCTCTTCTTAATGTGGTCACAGTTTCCTGATACTCTGATGAAATCAGAGGTTGAGGTGCAGTATCTAATCCTCTTTCTGGCTTAATCAAATTATGTTTCACTGCCTTTGGAAGCTCAGGTGCAATGGTGGCTTGTGATGTGGTACATGTACCAATTTCTGATATGGTTAAGTTATTCCCCACAGCTATTTCAAATCTGGATGAAATGTGGGGTTGGGGTGCAATATCTGAACAGACTTCTGTTGTGGTCATGATATGTTCTACCTCTTTCAAAGACAAGGAGGAGTGGGATGGAGTGGAGGCCTTTTCTTCCTTTAGGACAGGAGGAGCCTTTGCTGTGTTTGTATTTTGTTTACCATTTAGAGCAGACCTAATTTCTTTCTTCATTACACTAGAAGTGCCCATGCTAATAATATCATTTAGTGTAGAGTAATGGAATGGGATATCTTCCTTACAACTTTGACCAGAGGGCCCTACTTCTTTCTCAGTCAGATTAGAGTTAATCTCCTTCTCATTCACTGAAGAAGGCTGGAATGGGACATTTTCTTTATTACTTACAGCAGATAACTCAACTTTTTTCTCAGTCTGAATGGAAGTGCCGATTTTCCTGTCATTCTCTGTAGAAGGCTGGAGTGGAACTATTTTCTCTACCAATCCAGATTGTTGTAGAGGCTGGATTCGATGGGCTGAGCTTCCTTCCTCCATGAATGATGGGGTGGCATAGGTGTCCTCTTTGTTAATGCTTCTTAACTTGGTTTGATGTTCAAATTCTTCAACAAATTCATTGACGAGTTTCTGCGAAAGAAGAAAGGATCGTGGGGTAAAACAGAAGAGAATATTTTAAAATGGTAACAAACAATCCCATTTTACCCCATCTGAGTGTACAAGCCTGAGGTTAGGCTAACATAGTTCAGTACTTATAACAGAGACTGACCTACTTTCACTGGTGATATTACATATAATTGCAAAACCTCCAAACACTTCTTTGAGATGAAACTTATGCAAGGTCATCACTCCTACTGGAACCACCAAGTGCTTGAGAAACTACAGAAAACTCTCAATTATCTGACAGCACATTAACTGGCATTAGCAAATGACTAATTTTAATAAAAGGTCGGGGGAAGCCCAAAATCAAAATACATACCATTCATCTTGTCACTCACACAATTTCCTGGTAGATTTACTCTAGTGCTGTATTTGCTACGATTCACCAAACTGATATGCACTAAAATTAACCATCGTTGCAATATCCGGCGCAACACAATATTTGGTACTGCTGGCTCTATTAACCCGACAGCTGCTATGTACTTCATATGATGGAAAATGTATAGCTGCTACATACATCATATGAGCAATTTTTTTTTTTTTCTACATACATCATATGAGCATTTTTTTTTTTTTTTAAAGGCCGTGCTTCTAATGCCGATTGGCATCTTAACTGAGCTATTTCCATCAACACCCGCATGTCCCGCCATCGCCCCACGCATCCTCAGTATCTCCCTATTAGTAGTATGGAGGGGTGAGGTCAGGAGCAAAACATCACTACTTCACCACAGCTGAACTAGGGTAAATAATGAACTCATATATGTTTTACCTATAGTTTTCCATGCTCTCTTTCATTTCATACTGGTATGATAACAGCCTAAAATATACAGCTTAACCTATTAGTCCCTTGTCAAGCAAAAGCAACCCTAAGTTTGGCTTAAGCCAATGGTTGGGATGTGAAAATCTCATTCTCCAGATCAGACTGGCAGTTACTAAAAATATGTTCAAACATCACCAGTACATAACCCCATAAAATCAGATAATCAAATACTCCATAGTGGTCTAGCTGTCCACAGTCAGGCCTATGTAGGAGGAAAAAACAGTGAAATATTTCGGTCTTTGTAACGTCATCCCTATGTATTACTGCCCATTTTCAGGGCTATATGCCCCTGGAGTCTGAACCTACCAATACTTACATGATTCAGTTCACAAATCACTTCATTACAGCTTTATCAAACCTAATCTCTGTGCTACTGCATTGCCCTATAGGTACCTGGTTGTTGCAAGGTTCGCCATCACTACTAGTCTCTCTAAAACCAACGAAACTCTTCACTTAAGCACAAACATTGAATATTTCATCTTTAGGAGAGCTGTCACACTAGGTCTTTCATATCTAGCATGATAACAACCCCTGAGTATCACAGATATCTTACCTGTACTGAACTATGAATCCTAGACATTGTTGTGAGTGGCAGTCAGCTGTGGCCCTGGTATGGTTTGTGCCATCACAGCAAGGGTGCATCAGTTTCACGCAAAGTATATCTCTAACTTTGATTGAACTATGAATCCTAGACATTGTTGTGAGCGGCGGTCAGCTGTGGCCCTTGTATGGTTTGTGCCATCACAGCAAGGGTGCATCAATTTTGTGCCAAGTATGACAATCTCTAACTTTGAATATTTTTTCATCTGTCTTTCTTTCTTTCATGCTTTCTTCATCCTTCTGCCTATGAGTGACTTTACACTCCCACTTCAGTCTTTCTTTCCTTCATTCTTTCCTCTTCCTTCTGCCTGTGGGTGACGCTACGCTGAGTGACAAGCCGAATGGTTTCCTGTACACCAGGAAACTATTTACTACTCTGCGTGGTAACCATATAACCAAATATTGGCACCTGGTGGTTTAGTGAGTAATTACAGCGCTCCAATCAGATTGAGCCGGTGAAGGTTTATATCCAAGGGATGGTTGGGGTTTATTGCTCATGTAACGCCACTCAGGCATGAATGAGACTGGTCACTCTCATCTTAAATGTTGGGACCAACTTGCCTAGCCCTGGGCTCCCACGCTCCTCATGGGGAAATGTAGGATTGGATGATGGATGGATGGATGGATAGAAAAATAATAATGATATTCCGATGATTACAAGTGACCATTTTATTACTTTATGTAACTCGTACATGACCGTCAACCAGTCCATTAGTGGGTAAAAAAAACCCCAAGGCCAAAAGAATTAGTCCTACTGGTGGTATGCAAATGTGGTATTTATGTGGGTATACAGTAGGCGCAGAAAGTATTGATGTTTTTTTGCCGACGTCAATCTTCTTCGCGTTAAGTGAAGTAGGGTCAATACTACCCTCCCCTGTGATGCGAAATGAGCTGACGCTTTTTCAACGGGAGCTGGCAACCCTGCTTGATAGGTTTGGCACCACAGGAGCAGGCTCAGTAATGTTTGGGCAGCCACAGGAGGAGGATTGTCTCTGTGTGTGATGCACCACGAGGGCATGTTTTGACGCAAATAACACAGTTATTTGGTTACCTACCACATTCTCATCATGCCTAAAGTAACCACAAGCACGGACAAATGTGTGAAAGTGATTACTTTATACAAAGCTGGCCACAAACTCCCATTTATTGCAAATCAGATGGTGTTAGACTGAGGACAGTGCAGAGACTGGTGAAGCGGTTCAAGGACAGTGGGAAGGCCATTCCTCCCACTCCACTTCCCAAGCCTGGGAGACCTCGTAAGACAACCTTCAGGACCCGTCAGCTGATCTCAAGGCAAGTTAGCAAGGATCCAAGGCTAACAGCATGGGATTTAAAAGAAAAGAACCCACAGTTGCTGGCAGATGTGTCTGTCAGAAGTGTGCAGCAGCTGTTGCATGATGATCTGGGCTAGAGGAGTTTTTGTGCTTGTAAAAAACCACTGCTAACAGCACTTCAGAAGAAAAAGAGAGTAAATTTTCGTAAGAAATATCTTGCCTGGAGTGAGAAGCAATGGAAAACTGTGCTTTGGAGTGATGAGTCAACATTTACTGTCACTGGTACCCCTTCATCACGAGTGTACCGCAAACCAGGCAGTGACCCCCTGGATCCTAAGTACACTTCCAAGTTTCTTAAATACCCAGCCTCACTCATGGCTTGGGGCTGCTTTACATATTATGGTGTTGGTAGGTTGGTAATTCTACCTGCAAATGAAAAAGTGAACCAGAACAATTATTTGGAGCTCTTATGTGATGTTTTAAGTGACTCTTTTGATAAAACCAAGGCAAGAGTATTTATGCAAGATTCTGCCCCTGCACATGTTGCAAAGTCAGTGAAACAGTGGCTAACAGACTGTGAGGTTCCCTTTATTCGAGATTGGCCCGGAAACAGCCCAGATATCAATCCCATTGAGAATTTATGGGCGCACATGAAGTGGCAGCTGCGTAGTATGGACACATCATCTTTGCCTAAATTGAGGCTGCAGTGAAGCAGCTATGGAGCAGTTTTAGTACGTCTGTTCTGCAAAACTACGCCATCAGTCTCCCCAGACGCCTTAAGAAGATAATAAAGGTGAAGGGGAATGCCAGTAAATACTAAATTCAATGGTGAGTGTTAATTTATTTGTTTCTCCTTGCTAACCACAAGAATGTTTTCTTTTTTTAAGATGGCGTCAACACTTTCCGCGCCTACTGTATATATATATATATACACTGTATATATATATATAGATATATATAAATAAAAACTCAGTCACCCATGGGGATCAAACCTACATGAATGCAAGGCTGTCAATTCAATGAAGGTACTAACAACTAGGCCACTAAGAAAGAAAACTGTCTTTATTACCTCTTTCACTACAAGGATTCTGCACACTGGATATCCTACTATAAACAAGATACAGTACTGTACAGAACCCCACCTTATATGTCCACAATGTATTCCACAATATCAAACCCTTTTCACATAAATGGTACTGTCTAATGGAGGAAACTGATTAATTGTTTTAAAATGTTACAGTGGAACATTAATTTGATAATCTTTTCATAATTTACTGCAGACATAGCTGCAAAAAGGACATAAAGGGTCAACACATAATGAGGTTTTACTGTACATTCCATCCACCCATCCATCCCAGTACTGTACTGCCCCGTAAGGAGCACAGGGGTCCAGGGCTAGGCTAGTCAGTTCACCCACTGAAGATGGGTAAGACTTGCTGCTTGCCCTTTAGTGACAATGCAGGAGCAATAAACCACTCATGAGAATAAGATTAAAATAGGTCACATCCACTTGGTGTACAGTAAACTCATTAGACAACCTGGCAGCTAAATTCATTGCAACTAAATACAGACTTGGATATGTATATATATTATTGTTACATAGTTAACCCCTATGCCAAAGTGATGATTTTATTCAACTTAAAAGCACAACCTAGTAGTGAAGTGGTTAATGAAAGTTCTACCAAACCCTCAGGTTTGAGAAGTCTCTCTTTAACTGAATAAGTGTCTGCTTGTAGCAGGAACAAAATACATAAGATATTACCACAGTGAAAAAAGTTAATACATGGGGCTTAATTTACTGCATACTTTGCAGAACTTTCTTATTAAAACTATCCTACACTAAATGAAATCATCATGAGATGTGAGAATAAAACTGAGATGTCCCTTCAATTAACAGGTTAAACTAAAAAAGGTTTTCATTCATGTGATATGCATCCTGATCAAAGTTCATACCATATCGTTTATAAAGGTTCTGCCATACTTGGCCTTGCTCACTTAATAGCAGCCCTCCCCACTGTCCAATCTCTGGCAGCCTTCATATTCAGTCCCTTATCCCTGAGGTCATACTCTATGACCCAGTCTCAGGTCTTTTTGGTCTGCCTCTCACAACCCTACCCCAGCTGTTCACACTTCTCATTTTCTGCACCAAACTGTCATACTCCATCCTCTCAACATGCCCAAACCATCTCAATCTACCCCTCCTCATCACAACACCAATACACTCCAGTCCCATCCTTTTTCTCAATTCTTTAATTGCAGACAATGAAAAACATGTCCATGAACTCAATGGAATAACCAGTACAATCTAATGATGTATTAATTATTCTTGCTACCTCAGGTCAATTCTAATCAATTGTATCTCGGGTTAATTTTCCTTTGAAGAAACAATGTCAAGGTAGCAAGGGGATAAAAAAAAAAA
>JAGKTI010033631.1:0-11629 GCA_018397915.1 Birgus latro | reverse complement strand
TTTGTTGGTTGGTTGGTTGGTTTGTGAGCAAGATTACACAAAAACTAGTGGACGGATTTCCACAAGACTTGGTAGAAGAATGGGCCTTAGCCCAGAATAGACTCCTATAAATTTTGGTGTGGATCCGGATAAAGGTGCAGATCCAGGATTTTTTTTTTTCACTTTCTTTGACATTGCGAGATAGGGCGTTTTTCGACATTTTCGTTACTTTTTCAGCAAATATTGCTTGGATCTTGATGAAAAAATCAGGCACATTTAGGATGTTGGTATCTACGAATGTGTACTGGTTGGCGCGGATCCATATAAAATTCCGGATCTAGCGGATTTAAATATGCTGTTATAGGGGGGGTAGCCTTTTTCCAGCTACATACTGGGCCTTGGCGGAGGTATGCGCTCTGCTGGGTGCCATTCTAGTTTCATATGTCTTCGTCTTTACAGTCCTTCCCCACTTTAATAATTCTTTTAACCGATTTCTTCTTTTTATCATGCACTAGTAATATTCTCCCTCCACATGCCCTTCCTCCTTTATTTTTTCTTCCGCCTCCTTTTTTCTGGTTTCATATATGGTATATTTTTCCATCTTATATTGTGTTACGTCTTTTTTTTTTCTCTCTCTCCCCTTATCATTAATTTCCAGTTCTTTCTGACCTCCGTTCAGTGTCTCCTCCTCCTCCTCCTCCTCCTCCTCCTCCTCCTCCTCCTTTCTGCTTCCTTATTATTATATTTCGACTTCTTAACCCCACCAGCCCAAGGGAATCCTGTTGAAATTTATTCCTACTGCTTGCAGACGACTCTNTCTTATATTGTGTTACGTCTTTTTTTTTTCTCTCTCTCCCCTTATCATTAATTTCCAGTTCTTTCTGACCTCCGTTCAGTGTCTCCTCCTCCTCCTCCTCCTCCTCCTCCTCCTCCTCCTCCTCCTCCTTTCTGCTTCCTTATTATTATATTTCGACTTCTTAACCCCACCAGCCCAAGGGAATCCTGTTGAAATTTATTCCTACTGCTTGCAGACGACTCTATTTAACTTAGGAAACTCGTATCATATTGAAAGGGTTAATACAAGTTTTATCTAACCCCTCTGTTTCACGTCTCTCTCATTTACTCTCGCTTTTCTGCAGGTATATCACTTAATGTACTATATTTCCTTGAGCCCTCTCCTCCTCCACCTCCTCCTCCTCCCTGTTCAGTCGTCTTTAGTTGACGTCTCTCTTTTCTACCTGTATTTTCTTCATCAGTTATTCCCTTTCTCCCCTCTTTCTCTCTTTCCTCCTACCGTTCATCTGTTGATATCTATTATTCCACATCTTCCCTTTCCCTCTTTCCCTCCCTGTTCTCTTCTTTCCAGGCTTTCCCTTTTCGTTCCTTTTTCCTTGACATTTTCCGCCTCTCCTCTCCTAGCTTCACTCCCGTTCCTCCCCTCTCCCCTTCCTCCCTTTCTGCATCTTCCTTCTTCCATGTCTCCCCTTCCCCTGCTCTTTCTCTCAGTGACGTCCCTCTTGTCCTCTTGCCCTCCTTCCGTCCGTCCCTGTCTGACCTACTCTTGTCTTTTTGTCCCCCCCCCTTTTTTTTCCCCTACTCGTTGTTGTCTTCTGTTTCCTTTCTTTACGTCGCTCCTTCCCCTCCCTGTTTTTTCCTTGCCCCCCCCTCTCCTTTCATTCTCCCGCTTTTTCTCTTGTTGCTTTCCACCCCTCTCAGATCAGCTATCTTTCTTTTACCCCTCTCTTATTCCCTCCCATACCTTTTCCTACCTGCTTCCTTCACATCCCTCCTTTTCCCTCTACCTTCTTTCGTTCACCCATTTTCCCTTTCATCTTTCTTTGTTTTCCTCCTCTCATATACTTTCCTTCCTGCCTATCGTCTCTCTTTACGTTCCACATTTGCCCTCCAACTCCTTTTCTTCTGCTTTCCTTCTCCTCCTCCTCTCTCCTCTTTATAACCCACTGACCTCCTTTTTCCTCTTTGTGACATACGGTCTGTTCTCCGCTGCTCGTCCTTCCATACCCTCCCTTCATCTTCAACATATCCTCCCCGCTGTTTCATTCCTTCCTTCCCTCTTTCCTGCTCTATTTGGTCTCCCTTACCACTTCTCCTTTCCTCCTCTGTTTACTCTTTCTCTCCCTCCTCTCCACAGTACCTCCTGTCCCTTTCTTAAACTCCACGTCTCTTCCTCGACTTATTCTCTCTACTTCACCTCCTTTTCCCTCCTCCTTCTTTCTCTTATCCATTTCCTCTACTTCTCGCTTGTTCCCCTACTTTTCCTGTCATCCTCCTTCTCCTATTCTCTCCTCCTTCCCCTCCACTGCTGTCATTCTTCTTCGCCTCGTTTTTTTCCCCTCCTAATCCAACTCTATTTTCCTCCTCCGCTTTCTCCTCGTCCCGTCTATCATGCTGCTGACAGAGACCCAACTTAAGTGTACATTGTCTTCGCTTCTTGGGACATCATGTTCCTTTCTATACGTTTGTGTGTGTGTGTATCTCTAAAAGCTACCCGTGCTTGAGTGCAGTAAGGGGAAGGGTAAGTAATGGATGCAGATACAGAGCTGAGATGTGCACTCCCTTTGTTTCTTTGTCTGGCTTTCTCTCATCCTCTTCTCCATCCTCATCTCTATTCATTCTCTCTCTCACCACCACCCCCCATCCTTTCTCCACCCCATTCTCTCTTTTCTCCCCACTCTCCCCTCCATTCATGAGTCGCATTCCCTCACTGTGCCCTCTCTCCTTTCTGTTAATCTCTCTCTCTCTCTCTCTCTCTAATATACAGTATATATGTATGTATGTATAAGTGTATCCGTCTATGTATGAATATATCCATCTTGCTAGCTTTACTGTATGTATCTATTTATCTCTTTGTTTATCTGTCTGTCATTTCTTCATCGCATACTTTACCCCAAAATCGTTATCCTAGCTGACTAGAAATACCTAACATGCAGCCCCTCTAGGATTGATCTATGCGAATAAAAGCACTTGGAGGCTGGGAAAAGGAGCTACACGGTACCGTGAAATCGGATATTTCTGTAAACCTCTTCACAACGCTGACGTATTTTCCATATTATTATTGATATTTCCAGACGAAATTATTCAGTTTAAGAAATAACTTCTCACACTGGGACACCTTCATTAACCCCTTCATTCCGATGACGTATTACTTATTTTACACAGGCTCTTTTAATATGCCAGACGCTTTTAATCAAGCTGGTAAAACGGTTCCCATAGTGAAAGGTTAATGAAGGTTACTGTATGTCTAACCCCTCCAGTACGAAAAGTGATGGGGCAGCAAGAATATAATGTTAAACACGTCACCAAACTGAATGGAGTAAGCTCCTCCACATATAGAGATCCCTCCTAAGTTGAATAAAACAGCAGTATGGTAACCTGATGAAACTGAAAAATACGTCATCATACTGAAGTGATTACGAGAGTAAAAACATATATATAAATATGTCATGTTTATTATCAGATTACATTTACTGGCAAATTACACTCGTTGCAAAAGTACAAGTATCAAAGCTTTGCCGAACGATGGTTACTTTGCGTCTCCTCGTGCACAAAATTTTAAATGAGATTACTGGAAGCAGAACGATGCTTCTCTATCTTCTGTCATTTGTGTTCCTTCCGTTGGTGATGCTTTTATTTTCATTGTGGCCATCATTACTTCCAGGTGTGTGACTCAAACACCACTGTACCCTTTGTGGCCCACGCACCCCCTTCACTTTCAGTCCACCTTGCTTCCCACACAACACACCTACCACCAAATAACATGTACATTCGGGGACAAAAGTTCCCTCTTCTGCATGTATCCTCTGTCTCATAACACTCTTCTTTCATCAAACCTTCTTCCTACCCATCTTCATCGTCCCATAATCATCTCTTTCATTCTCTCTCCTCGTCTTCTCTTTCCCTGTCATCCTCTTACTCTTTGTCTTTTTCCCCTCTCACTTCCCTCACTCTTTCCTCTCATCTTGTCTCTCCTCCTCCTCCCCTTATCCTTCCCCCTCTCCTCTAACCCTCTTCCTTCTCTTCCTCATCTGCCTCTCATTTCACCTTCCCTCTCCCCTTCTCCCTCTTCCGTATCCCCAATCCCACCTTCCCCCTTCCCCACCCTTCCGCCCTGTCCACATTTCCAGCAAAACTTCTGAGTGTCCTTCAGGAGTACCCTCCAGGTGTGTGTGTGTGTGTGTGTGTGTGTGTGTGTGTGTGTGTGTGTGTGAGAGAGAGAGAGAGAGAGAGAGAGAGAGAGAGAGAGGTGAAGGAAGAGAGATGGAGACAAACTGTGAAGAAAATAAACGAGGAGGAGGAGGATTTGAGAAGAGGAGAAAGACTAGAAGGAAGAGAAAGGGATAGGTGAGGAGAGGGGGTGAAATTGATTAGGAAAAGAAATTATAAAAATAATGGAGCAAATCAAAGGGAATAGTTAAAGAATGGAGAGGACAGAAGTCAGGAGGAAAAGATACATAAGTTGAATGAAGCGGAGTGAGGAAGGTGAGGAGGACGAAAGATGAGCAAGGCTGGGACATATTGGAAAGTGTGAGGGAGAAAGGAAAGGGGAAAAGATGAAAAAGGGAGGGGCGATATGTGAAAGATTGGGTCGGGTTGAGGAAGGGAAGGGAGAAAAAATATAAGAAAAATGAAAAGGAAATCAACAAGGAAAAATAAACGGCGAAGGAAAAGTTGTGTGTGTGTGTGTGTGTGTGTGTTGGGGGTGGGCGGGGGGTTGAAAACGTGAGCTGAGTGACACTTGACCTCTCCCCTTACCCTGCTCCTCTCTTCACCTCTTCCTCACTCCAAACTCACCTCTCCTCCTCCCTCTCCCCCACCCCCAACTCTTCTTTCTCCTCTCCCTCAGCCCACACACCCCTCTTATCCCCCCATTCCCTAATCCTCTCCCCTCCTTTCCGTAATCCTCTTCCCTCTTTTTCCTAACCCTCTTCCCCCCCTTTTCCCCCCTCCCCCCCCCCCCCCCCCCCCCCCCCCCCCCCCCCCCCCCCCCCCCCCGTATGTTTGTCATCCATTTCAGGTCACATGACACCACGTGACTCGTTTATTAAGCATCTCTCTCGCCACTCCTCCAAAGTTTTTTTTTTTTTTAATCGTGCCTCGGTTTTTGGAAGATGGTGAGAAGTTCGAGTACCTTGGAGTTTCTTTTTTTTCTTTTTTTAATCCAGCGTTTTTGCGCTTTATATATTTATTTTGATGCATTAAATATTTCTTAAGTTATTTATTGCGGGAGCCAGAGTTGCTTGGTGATTACTGCGTTGGCACCCCAGAGTGTGGACTTCGAAACTGAAGCCGTTGTGGATATTTAAAGTGGATGCTGGTAGGATGTCCTCTCACATACTTGTATATGCTCACACACTGTCAGCTCAGCAGTAACACAGACAGATTCTGACGCACCAAAACATACCCTTTGTCATGCATTATTGTAACTATATAGACTTTTACTTACACTGCTCTAACTACATAAACTTTCAGATGCATTGCTGTAACTACAAACACGACCTTTCACATGCACTGTTTTGAAGATAAACCCTTGGGTCCAAGTGCTAGAACGAGGCTTGAATCGGACTTGGAAGTCGGGCTTGAGACCAAGCCCGACTTCCAAGTCCGACTCAAGCCTCGTTCTTGCATTCTAGCCTTAGACTTCGGCATGCAGTACTGGAGCTACACCCTCTTCCATGGGGAAAGGATAATTCTGGCTATCACTCTGTGGAGAAGGTCTGGTCGCTGCAGTGGCCTTAGTAGGAACTGATGCATACACTGTGATAATAATTTAATCTATCATCAACAACTTGCTGAGAGTTTGGGTGTTGTGGGTGTCTACTCGTGTGTATATTTTATGACGGTAAGATATTCGTTTCGTCAAGTACTTGATAATATGTATGTTTCATATCTTACTGACGTATCCAAGTGTTAGTGTTGTCACCATTAACACTCATTAGCAGACAAGTGCAAGCATTTTAATCCGGCCAATGTTATACGACTTTATTCAGCTGTGAGCAGGGCATAGAAGCTTTGGAGAATTATTGGTAATGAATAAAATAATAAATAACTAGCAACAGTGCAGAGCCAGAAAAGGTAGTAACAGCTTGAATCAAATTATCATTTTTTTCAATTTGTTCTTGCTACTTCCAGGCGATTTTACCTGACTTAAGGAAGGTCTCGTACTTACGAGATATATGAAGGCTATATCTGACTCTTATGGTTCGAAAAATCCCTCCTGAACTGAACAAAATCTTTACCGCTGAAAATGAAAAAAAAAAAAAAAATAGAATAAAATCCTCAGAAGATAACAAGAATAATATAGAAAAAAGCGGTTGCCTTCATGAATAAAATCGCAACCCCTCCAACCCCACATGTCACTCCTTAGCTAAAAAAAAAAAAAAACTGAAAGTAGCAAAACGGAATACGAAATACGTCATAACAGATGAGTGGGAATAAAAAGTACATCACAACATCCACCGGATACTGGAAGGAAAAGGAAAAGGAGGAAGAGGAGGAGAAGTAGTTGTAGGAGGAGGAGGAGAAGGAAGAGGAGGAGAAGGAAGAGGAAGAGGGGGAGGAGCAGTAGGAGGAAGAAGAGGGAGAGGAGGTTGAGGAGGAAAACGAGGAGGAGGAACAACAGCAACACGAGTGGATCAGAAAAGGAAAGACGATGAAGAAACAGTAAAGGATGCAGAGAAGAAGAGGAGGAGAAGGAGGAAAGGAAAGGGCGAAGAAGAGGAAAATGTAGAGGAAGAAAAGAAGAAAAGGGGGAAAGAAGAAACGGGAGGAGTGGAGGAAAAAAGGACGAACGTTGGAGGCAAAGAGGCACGGGAATGGCAGAGAAGGTGGTAAAGCTGCGTTTGTAATTTATCTTGGACAGACACCCTGGAAAGCTTGACTCTTGCACCTGTCACGCCAAGGATACGACACCAGGCAGGCAAGCAGGCAGGGAGAGGGACAGGAAGGCGGTAGGCAGACAGGGAGGGATAGGCAGGAGACAGGCAGTGAGAAAGGGATAGGTAGGTACAAGCAATGAGAGGAAGAGGATTAACATACACACACGTACAAGCAGACAGATAGACAAGAAAGAGAGAGGGATAGGAAAGTAGGCAGGCAGAGAGGGATAGGAAAGCAGGCAGGCAGAGAGGGATAGGAAAGCAGGCACGCAGAGAGGGAGGGAAAAAGATGAACAGACACACGCGTGCAAACAGGCAGACTGGCAAGAAGAAAAAGAAGGATAAGCAGGCAGGAAATTAGGGAAAGGAATAGGCATGCATGCAAGGAGAGGGATAGGTAGGCAGGCAAGCAGTGAGAGAGGGATAGGCAGGCAGGCAGGTAGGGGACAAGATACAGTGAGGCTGGGAGTGGGGCAAAATGAGAGAGAGAGGAAAGAATGAGAGAGGATGTCGAAGAAGGGAGAGGTATTGCACAGCAAAGGATAAGCAGAAGGGATGGCAGGAAGGGGGAAAAAGGATGAACAAGAAGAAGGAAGAGAGGGAAAGAGTGAAAACTCAAGCAAAGAAAGGAACAGCAGGCAAGGAGGGGAACAGAAATTAAAGAAAAGTCATTGATTGGTAAAGGATATGCGGACCAAAGGCAGAGAGAGGGATGAACAGGCAAAGGGAGGGATCGGTATGCTAGAAGAAGGATAGGAAGACAGGGAGAGGGGAAGGCAGGTATGGAGAAGGTTGGGCATGCGGGGAGGGGGATAGGCAGACAAGGAAGTCGTGTATGCAAGCAAGGAGAGGGACAGGCAGGTTACTGGAGGAATGAATGGACAGGGGGAGAGAGGGGTATGCAGGAATAAAAAACACAAGCAGAAATAAACAGTGATGGGCTGGGAGGTTGCGAAACAGTCAGGAAGTGAAACGAACGGATAGATAGATAGTGAGGCGAAGAGAGAGCGACAGGGACGTGAATCGACGGAGCTTTGCAGTCAGATCTCAGGTGGGAAAGGGCCCAGGAGATTTCAGGTTAACATGAAGTCGAGCATGAAGGAGAAATGCTGAGAAATAAAGAGCACGAAAAAGAAACTAGGGAACACACAAGAGGGACACCTTTACGTGATGGCACTGATATATCTGACCAACTCTTCTTTTTACTCAAACTTCCGTCAGTTCCCTTCCATTACGTCCTTCCATTCCCTTCCATTCTCTCGAAAGGAAGATGGTGAATTGCAGGATGAGAGCAACTTGCCTGAATTCCACTGGCTTCACTTTTCAGATGATCTAGGGGTTACAACTTATGTTGCCTCTGCACTACTACTACTACTACTACTACTACTACTACTACTACTACTACTACTACTACTACTACTACTACTACTACTACCACCACCACCACCACCACCACCACCACCACCACCACCACCACCACCACCACCACCACCACCACCACCACCACTACTACTACTACTACTACTACTACTACTGCTATCACCAACACCACCATCACCACCACCACCACTACTACTGTTACTGCTACTTCTACTACCACCAGCACTTCTATTCAATTACTGCTACTAAACTCATTTTTTTTTATCAAGGCGAAGATGCACTTGACAGGCTGATGATGATTGGTTGAATGCAACATTGTTTCATGATCTCTCTATTATTAATTGACAACATATACTGTATATGAGGGGGAAATTTGAGTTAGTAAATGTTGTTTGGACATGTTACATTCAGCCAGTTATCATCAACATGTTAAGTGTATCTTCGCCTCAAAAAAAAAAAAAAAAAAAAAACTATAACTACCACCACCACCACCTCTATTACTACTACTACTCTACTACTACTACTCTACTACCATCCCTGCCCTTTCAGTATGCTAAACGACACTTCCCGTCCCCTGGATGGTGAAATATACCTAGCCACCAGTACAGAAATCAGGTTATACTCGGGTCTACACCGTTACACTCCATGAATACCTTCGTTAACTGTACACCCTCACCACCACCACCACCACCACCACCACCACAAAACTGCAACCACTACTGTTATTTCACGTGTGATTTTGGCGTTAATTGTGGTATATTTAGGCATCTGAGCTGAAGTCAGAAGGGGAGGAGGAGACTGTATTATATTTGTTGACATTTGATGGATCCGCGCTGGAAGGAATAGAATATAGGTAATGTACTGTACAGATAGTTAATTTAATTCACAAGCTACCCCTATTTCTACTACTTACTCGTGATTCAGGCGCTACTTGCATGATATCTAGGCAACTGAGACAAAGAGGGGGAATTAAACTATTGATTGATATTTGAAGGGAAAAGCCCCATCTGAAGGGAAGGAGAGGGATTTAATCAGTCTTCTTTTGATTCACGCAATGTGTACTCTTTTATTAGGATACTGAAACAATCATGGTATGCTAAAGTTTTTTTTTCGATATATGAAAGAACACTGACAGTTTTAAAGAAAGACAATCTTTTATTTTCTCGTATTTATTCGTGACGGATTACATTTACGTTTTTACTAGATAATTGAAGAAGAGAGAGTGGGATTTCATTTTTCTAGGAAAACGTGTGAATTTGAAGAGAGCTTTTTGTTATTTGTTTGAATCCTAGTTTTTAACTCTCGTGATCCAGGCTATAGGCTATTTGCTCTATTTCTGAGCTACCTAGGCATGGAGTAATGTATGAAGTAGTTAGAATATGAAAGTGTGTTTTCGCTTTTGTTTCAGTGTTCATGCAGACGATCCACATAATGTTTCTCCTGTGTCTCATAATTCAGAGGATATTTTGAATAATCTCTAGACTACCAAGACAAATAGGAAGAATAATTGTCTGGGGTATGTTAATACTTCAAAGAAAACAGGCCAGATTGATGTCCTTTTCTTACATTATTTGTATACACTCGTGATTCTGGCAGTATTTGCGTCATTATTAGACTACTACGAGAAAAACAAAAACAAAAAAACTATGAATTTTGCTATAGATTTCGTCTTAATATGAAGCACAAAGGATTACTTTGAGAGTATGAGAGGAATTTATTGTTACGTCTGGAAGTGCGCGAGTCAACACGAAGCAACAGGTGTACCTCTGCCCTCCTTCCTACCAGTCTTGTATGGAGCTCGCTGATTGGTTGGCGTAGCTGCTTTGGAAGATAATAAGCCTTCCCTCATCACTTTCAGTCAGTTACGCTCTTCTCATATTTTCTAATTACATCCATTTTTTATGTTAAAGAGTTTATATTCGGGAAAGATAAACGTGAAGCAGGCGATAAACAGAACCTTAAATAGAGGACTGACTTGCAGTAGTCTGCGTTGGCTGTTACCTGGAACTTGACTGGCAAGTTATGCAAGCGGACAGTGGATCTGATTGGCTGCTGACGGACTGGGCAAGGGAGGAGGCCAGGTGATGGCGTGCCTGCCCCAGTTCAAGCCCCATTTGTCTCCTAGCAACCGATTGACGGGCATGGCACTATTTTTTATTGTTTGTGCGCGTGTTTCAATGTTTTTCTGTGCTTAAGGACGATAATTACGATCGTTAGGAGGGAGAAGAAAGACGTGAAGAGGAACAAGGACTGGAGTGAGACGTCAGAGACAGCCAACGAAAGGAGAGGAAATATAGCAGAGAACCAAGGAAGGGAGAGAAGACGAGAGGGTGAAAACAAGTGAGTGAGGGAACCAAGGAAATGAGAAGGCAACATAAAAAGAGGTAAGTGAGATGTTTTTTGCAGTTCATCCTTGCACGATGAGCACTGTTTGGTTGCTTAGGATGTATTTGTAATACGAGACTGTTTATATTAACTCCGGCTCGACGTATGCCCTCTTTGTGTTTATTTCTTCTGCGAATTATGTATACCTCATCATGTTGTTTTGATCGGGGGTGAAGTCTGTGTATTTGGAAGTGTTTGATCTAGTGGTTTAGCCTAAATATATAAGTTTTCATAATGTCCCAAGTCTAATTGCTTTGATCTATTTACGGCTGTTCCGTTGACTCACACCCTCCCCATATTTTATCCCCACGCTGTTCACCAGTCCCTCTCTTCATCTCTCCCTTCCTCTTCTTTCCTTCCCCCCCCCCCTCCATTTCTCCATTCCCTCCCACCTTTACTCATTTCTCCACTCCCACTCTCCATTCACCACTTCCTTCCCTCCAGCCTCTCAACTTCACCTCCTCCCCCCATGCTTGTCTCCCATCCTCCCCGCCTCTCCTCCCTCCCTCCCTCCCTCCCATCTTCCATGCCTCCCTTCCACACCCTCCATCTATCCCATACCACCCTACTTCCCTTGCACTCCTACCCTCTTTTCCTTCATCATTCCCTTCCTCCGCACTCTCTCTCTCTCTCTCTCTCTCTCTCTCTCTCTCTCTCTCTCTCTCGTTACCTTTTCTTCCACATTTATTCCTCCCTCCCCCTCCTTTTTCTCTCATCTATCCTCGCTCCTGTCATCTGTCTCCCATTATTTTATCCCCTTCCTCTCCATACACTTCTTCCTTCATCATTCTCAGGATATTATTCTTCACACACTTCATCTCAGCCATGACTTCTTATTTCTACTGCATCTCGTGCATTTCTGTTCCACCCATCACCACGTTCGCACCCCATCCATTGCTCTCTCTCTCTCTCTCACATCGGTTCTCTTCCGTCACGACTTACCTCTCTCTCTCTCTCTCTCTCTCTCTCTCTCTCTCTCTCTCTCTCTC
>JAGKTI010033630.1:0-11630 GCA_018397915.1 Birgus latro | reverse complement strand
AAAAAAAAGGAAAGGCTGGAGAAACTAGACCTGCCTTCCCTAGAAGAAAGGAGAGGGGCGACATGATTGCAGTGTTCAGGGCCAGTATGGGAGTAGAAAAAATTGACAGAGATCTGTTTGTATGGGCTGGAAGAGTAACATGGGCAACATAGGATTGGATGATGGATGGATGGAAGAGTAACAAGTTTTACGCGGAATAACACTGAAAAAGCCAATTTATTTGAAGGATATCAAGAAATATAGTTTTCCATACATATGTATAAACCTGTGGAATAGCCTAGACGAGGAGATCGTCCAGTCTAAAAGCTTAAACGAGTTCAAAGCAAAATTTGACTTATCGAGAAAGAGTGACGGACCCCACGAGCGTAACTCATTTCCTGTATATCCCAACTAGATAAACAATCAGGTAAACGCGCGCGCGCGCGCGCACAGGGGAGTGTGTGTGTGTGTGTGTGTGTGTGTGTGTGTGTGTGAGAGAGAGAGAGAGAGAGAGAGAGAGAGAGAGAGAGAGAGAGAGAGCAATGTGATCAACACTTTCTCCACCAGCGGCAGGGAAGTAGGAAAATATAGTGTCCCCGGCAAGGTTGTGTGTGTGTGTGGCAGGACTGGTTTGCTACTGCCCTCGTGCCCCACCACACTCCCACTCTCCGCTTACGTAAAACACAACCACCCTTACACCACACTCCCACTCTCCGCTTACGTAAAACACAACCACCCTTATTCCCTGAGAAAGTGACGGGTATCTGTGTGTTTGACAGATTGCTCAGTCCAACCCCTTCACTAAGAGAAATAATTTTGCATTTTCCTTCACCATGACTACGTACGTAGCATTTGATTCTGCTACTTTTATATGATATTATTCAGCTTAATACAGACTCCTAAGGGTGAAGAGTTCGAAAATAATCTTCATTATACAAAGTTGTGACTCTGCTGGCTTATGATGACCCACTGAGAGGTCAAATGAGTTGCTTAATAACTGTTCCTCCCGTTTGGGCAGCGGGCTTTACGTCGCATAAAACTCTAGTTTTAAAACTATATAGAACACAAGTGATGGTCCTGCCAAGCCAAACACCATGTATTACACATGGCTTTGGAATTTCGTACCACCCCTTCCTTAGCGACTTATTTTGGTCATTGCATATCAGTATCCATTTTTGTTACCCAAGTAAACACTGCCGATATCAAAATGATGCAGATAGCGTCCAAGAGAATGCTAAGGTGTAATGTGCAAAATACGATGAAACTGCCATGGAAGAGATGTTGCAAAGGCTACTATTCCACCTAGATACTGATACATCAAAAACAGGTGGTGACCAGACAGTCACTGGTGTATATGTGTGCCAGGAAAATGTAGGCAAGTAAACACCAGCCACCACCTGCATTCATGATATAGCAAGTCAAAGGTCAGGCAGCAAAACATGGATGGGGATGGGTGGAGAGAAGGTGAAGTGGACGGAATGGGCTTGGTGTGTGATGAGGCAGGGTGAAAAGGAGAGTATGTGGTGGACTGGATGGGCTAAGTTGTCGTTGGTGGATGATGAGACATGGTGGAAAGGAGAGTGTGTGGTGGACTGGATGGTTAAGTTGGTGATGTTGAGACATGATGGAAAGGATGGTGCGTTGTGGACTGGATGGGCTAAGTTGGCGGTGGTGGGTAGTGAAGCATGATGGAAAAGAGAGTGTGTGGTGGACTGGATAGGCTAAGTTGGCGGTTGTGGGTAGTGAGGCATGGAGGAAAGGAGGGTGCGTGGTGGACTGGATAGGCTACGTTGGCGGTGGTGGGGCGAGTGAGCTGCACTCCACCTGGCCGCTGTATACAGTAGGGGACAGTGTGAGGTCTGTGAGGTGGCATAGGGCAGTTTATAACGCCTCTTCGTAAGAAATTTGTTTAGCATACAACATTTTAAAATTCTTTCATATGTAATTTATAGCTCAGGAATATCGACACAGTTCATATAAAACACACAAGATGATAATACGGAGCAACTGGCAAAATATGTCACTGAGAAAGAGGTACTGCGAAATCTCCCCTGTATACAATGTGGAAGAGGCAGATAAAGAATGGGGTGGTGGGGAGGAGTGGGCCGGAAGGACTATAGGATGGCAGTGGGTGGTGGGGCAGGGCTGGGATAATACATTCTGTGAAGATCGGCTTTGTAGGTTGATTGGTATGGGCTCGGAGACTGGTTTAATTCAACGTTTTCTCTGAGCAATCTTATCTTCTTCCATCTGATGCCGCACTTTATAATTTATTCTTGCTATCTCCATATGATTTTATTCAAGCCAGACAAGCCCCCTAGTAGCGGAGGAGTTAAAGAAGGCAGACTGTAACCCTTCCAGATCCAAAAGTTTACCCAAGTTGAATATAATTGTTGAGAAGCAGCAAAAACAAGCTATAAAATTTCGTTGCCGGATTGAAGGGGCTAATACCTGGTGTCTCACAACAAAGGTAGCAGACACAGCTCTGTATGATGAAAATGTTTCACTGGCCAATAAACACAGAATATACACAAAATCAATGTATTTGTATAAATAGTCATTGTTGGATGATGCTTGGGTCAGTTCTCATAAGAAATCTGACCAATCGAGTATCCAGATACTCTCCAGCTACAGCCATCAATTCCAAAAAAGAAAAATAAACATTCGTACATGTACTGAAATAATCAGTAACCACGTTCCAACAGGTATCGCCACTCTCATCTTAATCCTACACCCAGTAATTATAGAATGAGTAGGATCCAGAAAATAAAATTAAGAAAACAAAACTAGGACGTACGATCAGAGGCCAACAAAAGTAAACCACACCGACATTTACTAACAGAGGTAGTTGGCATAATGCCATTAAAGTACCTACTGTGACGCTGTGTAAAAAATAATAAGGCAAAGCCCAATCCGCTACAGGGGAGGGAATTGAAGTATTACCCCTTAAAACATCACCTGTGATACTGTGCGAAAATGATTACAAAATGGTCACAGGAATGCGAGTAAATCAATGGGGACTTACATACTCTTTATTTTCGTTCTTTTTACCACTGGTCGGGAAATATTATTCACCTAAGAAAGATGAGTCATTGAAGGCTAAAATGTAACTCCTTCAGTTCAAAAATGTCTCTCCTAAAGTTTAGAAGATCGTCTGATAGTAGCAAGAATAGTCATCGAGTGATAAATAAAGTAAAAGTTAAATATTTTTCCTAGTGATTTAGGGGGTCCAGATGAAAAGTGCTGAGGAATCTCACTCAAGGTTCTGAGTACGAATCCGCATGAGAACCTACCACAAAATATTCTACTCAGATAAAGGGTGTTTTTCGGGATATACATCATCACAATGTGATTAACAGAAAAGCAATTACCTTTGTTTGAGAGGAATACATTCAGCGCGAGTGCCAGTATTTCCCTATTATAGTCGACACGGGAATTTTGTTTTACCAGGACCAGTGTCTAGAGAAACTTGTCACTAACACTGCTAAGTTTGTTTCCTTGTAAGATGAAGTAATTACACATTTGTTCCTTCCTGCATGTTTTTCAGAATTATCAGAGTACTAAATACGAATATTATGTCGACAAGATGTGTGCGATGAGCAAAATGAAAAAAAAATGCAAAGTATTAGAGACAGATTATCAAACGATTACGAGCGAGCGAGCACAGCCAGCGAAGCGATGAGAAATAAGTAGCCCGACATGACAAGGCCCGACTGCGATGGTTTTCAGAGGCTAACAGCTTTTCTACTTTGTGAGATAGAGAAAAAGTTCTTTCAGCAGGTAGTAGATACATTCAATAAATTTTGTTTTTAGCTATATATCTACCCATGAGACCAAAGAAACCCCTTGAACATCCATCTTTTCAAGGGAATCTACCGAGGGGTTCAACTGACACGCTCCACTATGAAACGTAATGAAAAAATATTTCCTGTTGTAACACTATGTTGTCTTGCACGAATTCTGACAATTAAATATCAGATATTACGCTCATAATTTTGCATGAACGTTTTTTCTGTATTTAGGGGGTGAAATCAGGAAGGGCAATTACCCCATTTTGGGGTTCTATCATTCAATCGATAACCAAGCTTTCACCGACGCAGTTCGTTGACACGGCAAGTCGGGAGCAGGGAAATGAACATTGTGCATGTGATAAATGCTACGGCGCCTTGTTATATGCACATCCAAGGAGAAAACGTGAGAAAGTTAATATTGTAGCTCAATTATTCTTCTGTTATTGTTCATTTACCTCACAAGAAATGTTGAAAGTTTACGCCAAGATGATATTATGATGATAGTCATAGGTACAAACGTTTGCTCGTTCGTCATGCGCTCACAAAGCGCAATTTACTGGGCTGGCAATGAGCACAGAGTATTGCATTCTATTTGGTATCTGTGAATATGCATTAAATTTTAAAGATAGCATCGCAATGAGTTTTCCTTTACATTTTCCACAATTTCCCATGAACACAGTTTAACAGGTAATTGCTGAAATCATAGCAGAAATAGCTAAGCCAAAATACAGAATGAATCGTACAGTGATTCTTACAAGAATTCATTAGCATATAATGCACTAAAAAACTAAATATTATGAAAAGGAGTGAAATGAGGCAAGTGTGCCTGGTGCCGTCTGATGGGAATAGCTGGTCTGCGGAGATCTCAGGAGAGAGAGAGAGAGAGAGAGAGAGAGAGAGAGATACATCCTCCATCACCACCCTTTCTTATCCGTACAGGGCTCACTTTCTGCGCATGAGCAGACCTTGACCTTGACGATCTAGGTTTTAGATTGTTGAGGCGATGGCCGAATGGTTAAAGAGGTCATCCGTTGTCTGAAATGACGCGAGATCAATCCCAGGCTTATAGATTGAAAATATTATGCTCCTGTGGATCAAACGTTTGAGCGTTAGACGATACGGGAAGACGATAATTAACACGCCTCACTAACAAAGGAATGACGTCACAGCGCCGGTAGTCCGCTCGCTGAAGATGGTTTGTTTTTTCCCACTTTATGAGTCCTACATCCTGTTGTCCCCATACTCTGGTCCTCAGGTTTGTTCTTTTGTCCCCAGTACGTGAGACAGAAAAACAGATAAGTAAACAGAGACCAAGACAGAGATACACACACACACACACACAGGGTTGCAACATTCTGAATTAGAATGTGGGTGGCAGTATGAGTTTCACAAGGTTGGCGTTGCAACTTGATCATGATAGCAAATAAGCTTGGTTCCCAGTAACTCTGATACTGTCCTGTAATTATTATCATCTCTACTACAGTCATCACCCTCATAGTTGTTGTTATAACTTATAACTGTTACCTTACGTGGTTGATAGAGGCGCTAACCATCCTCTCACTCTGTGCAGTGCTACTTTAAAGTAACTCTATATTGAGAAATATGCCAAATGGTCCTGTAGCCAAATACTGGAAACAGTTTTCTACGTTGTATGATACCCATATAGCCATCACATGGACGACTGGTAGGCTAGTGAAGAGGTTTCCAACCTTTTCCTTTTATTTTTTAGTCATTCCCCACTTTCGCCAGAAAATCTGATGATTGCTCCCCGCCCCCGTCCAATCCCAAAGAAATATCCCACTCCCTTTGGGAGTAATTCTGAATAACTCTAAATTTTAAAATTATTCACCTCCATTTAGCAGAGCTTCTTAACGTGTAAGCAAGAAATCCAGCAGTATTACTGAGATCTTTACGAAGTTTTGGCAGCTTTTTATATTATGTATTTTCATGTGGTATGATAATTACTGTATATGGGGGCCAGAATTCTGGTCGTACTCTTAAAAAACACAAATTAAGAGTCCAAAAAAGCATTTACTTTTTACATGCTGTCATTAGGCAATTTTACCCAACAGTGAGATTTCGAAGTGTCAGATATGGCTTTAATTAACTTTCAGTACATGAGCAAATAAAGCTGTCTGGTAGCAGCAAGAGTAGGAAAGGTGACAGAGTCCTCGGGGTGAAAGGGTATATGTACACTNTGTCCTGTTCAAATCCTTCAATCCGGTGCCGTAATTTTTCCACTATTCTTACCCCCACAGGCGAGTTTATTAAACTCAGGGGCGACTTTTTCGAACTGGAGGCGATAGACATAGTCAAATTCATTAGCTATTTTCCGTAGTTAAATAAAATAGTTTGGAGTTAGCAAGAATAAGCTGATAATACGTTATGGGTATGAAGGGAGGATATTGGCCGTCATATGGGACACTTACTGTCGCATTCTCTTTGGTACTTCTTCAGTACAATGACATATTTCTGTTTTATTCAACTCCAAACAAAATTCAAATAGTGAGTGGGTTATTGAAAGCTACATGCAACTTATACCTCCAGTCCAAAAACTAGAACACCCAGGCTGTTTGCTGCCGAACCCCCCAGGAAAGGGTTAGCCTAAACCTAAGACAACAATAAGAGTAAAACTTAAAATGATATTACACTGCGGGGAAACTTTACCCACGTTCCACAGGGCTAAAAAAAAAAAAAAAAAAAAAAAAATCCCCCCCCCCCCAAAAAAATAGGGAGGGAACCATTGAGGGTCATCTTTGGGGATCATAAGAAGGCCCCCGTAACTATTCTGGAGGCTCAAGGGGAGCCGGAAAGATCTAATTTCATATTGGTCCCTCAGTCGGTCAGTCAGCGACAATTGGCGCTTCTATGCTGGCCTTTGTGTATGTGTGGTAAAAATCGTCTTGAGAGAGTGAGACTAATTTAAAAATACGCAGTGTAGTGAAGGGGTTAAAGACGCTGACATCTCCCCTACAAGGTCACTTCTGTATCTGTGGTGTACTGTACGATATTTATGCAATGCACGTCGATTTCAAGATGAAAATAGCATAAATGAGAATATGTGATGTGTAATAATCAAGTCAATCAGCTAACAGAGAGGTGCTACAAACCTCCTATTAAGACAAGAATGTGGTTCTGAAGGTTCGCAGCTCCTCTCTTTTGCCGATTTACTTTGCTTACTATGCTTTGTTGTACTCTTATATATAATTTATAACTATTAACACCCTCAAGATACTGTGACTCACTTTCAGATGAATAAGTTCGTTTGTCGCTTGCAGGAAAATATTAGAGATCCCTGAACGTGAGATGGCTAATTTTATCAATCAATCAGTTTTATTTCCTATCGGTACTGGGTACTGTTACAGTCAGCTTCCGGTGACTCACTCTCATCTGAATTAAAAGCAATTGGCTCAGGCAGGAAAACAACACCAGAGCTTCCAGAACCTTAGGCTCTTATGACATACTCTCAACAGAATAAGTTAGTATGGCGTCGTTCTCCAAGCCTGAGAAGGCTATTGGCACCAGCATTAACACTACGGTTCCTGTGACGTACTCGCAGTCTCAGATCAATTAAATCCTTTGGCGTTTGCAGGAAACTAATACTTGTTTCTCAAACTTGAGTTTCCTATGGTTCACTGAGCCGAACAGAATCAATAGGCGTTAGCAGAAAAAGAATACAAAGAGCTGCTCCAAACTTGAAAGGGTTAATGGTACCAGTGCTAACACTCTGAGATGAATAAAATCGTTGGATGTTACAAGGAAAAGAATACTACATTTATCCCAAACATGAGAGAAGGTTAACGTCGATATGAACTGCATAAACTGCGTGGAGAAGTGCCATGTGTAGAAATATGATGGTAAGGAAGGATTCTGGGAGCCTCCTTGACGGTCCTTTTCATGTCCACCTCAGCTGGGGAGAATTTTTGATCTTTTGCACAACATCTCCCATAATTCAGTGGCGGAATGAGACAAAACTTACTGTGGCTTTACATTAGTTTTGCAACACTTTTCCGTCATCATATTTTTGTGTTAATCTCTTGTTATACCTCAGCATTTTAGTTTGGAATAGCAGTTTAAGACCAAGTTAAAGTGAACAAAATACAGGACGAGTGACTTCTTGCATTTCAAGGACATCTTTATTATTTTATTTGCGGACTATTTTTGATTGTGCGGGGGGGGGGGGAGATTTCCGAAATGGAGGGGGCACAATCACAGCCAGATGTCATTCTTAAGTTGAATTAAATTGTCTGGTGATATCAAGAATAACTAGTGAGCATTCATAGATCGCATGGCCTACCTCCGCCAGTGTCAGTATAATTTATGATTTACTGCTGTAATTCCTCTTTCCTACCAGACCACTACATTTAGTCTCACATAGTAAAAAAAGTCTCACATAGTAAAAAAAAATTAACGGTCTTACTCTGTCCTGTCACTCAGTCTAAGAGAGCACATACCTCCACCAACGCCAATAAAATATATGATTTAATCCAGCATCTGGATCCAGCTCCACCTCAAAATCCAACCAACTCTCATTTGACCCATTGCCAACTCATCCACCACATTTCACAGGAATTCGATAACAACTTTTTAAGATATCTTGTACACAAACAGGAACGGGTGAATACAATAACCTCTGCCCAACTGCGTTGGCGGAGAGGAAAAAAAAAAATAATAATTCCTCGGACTGAAAGGAATAGGCTGGTTGAAGAATAAGGAAGCTTGATTTGCTAATTTTGCTGGGTGTGATTTATGGTGTGACATTAACCCCGTCAAGGATATCTTTAAAAAAAAAAAAAAATGCGTTCTTCCTAAATCCATATAATACTATTTCGCGTTTGAAGATTTTTCGAACAGAAGGGTGTTGGATTACAGCCTTAACTAATCCTTTCGCAACTAAAGGTACGTCTTACTTCGAATAAAATTGTCGACTTAAAGACGGCAACACTAAAATAAGTCAACATAATGAAGTGGTTATACTGAAGTACCTTTTATGAGGTAAGTAATATCCTGTTTTCGTAATTGAAAGCATGCAAATCACAAGTACTGTTTGTCCCTTACTGGGCGAGCTGCCATTCTTAGCTAAATGGTCTCCGTCCTCTTGAAAGGGTTTGCAGATTACTATTTGTCTTAATCCTTTCACTAAAATGACACTGTATTTATGTTCTTGCTGCCATCAAGCAGTTTCACTCAGCTTGAGAGGGACTATTCGAACTGAAGATTAGACCTGCCCTTCAAAATTATACCCATTCATAACCACTGCGCGAGGTCTCCAGCTAAACTTCATCGACTGGAAGTAATACAAGTAACTAGTAAAGGACGTCACTGGATTCCACAGGTTAATACACGTCATACTTAAAGAATCTGGTATTTTGCGTGATATACACTACAGCTACTTGGAATATAAAGCTTCGTGAAGATAATTTAACTTTGTCTTCGTACGAAGTTGCATGCATCTACAGAGAAAAGTGCGGGGCTGGAAGCCAAAAATAACTAAGAAGATTTTTGATTCACAGACTCATATGACTCCTTAGAGACCAATACAGTAAGCATAGCAGGCACCGGGGCACCTCTTCGTCGCAAACAAATTTTTGCATATTCGATGTTTACTTGTGTGCTATTTGTGGAAAACATATTATTCACAACAAAGTGATTCACGTAAAGCACAAAATAGTAGTACCCAAAATGAACAGCTGTAGTAGAAGTGTTAGAAAACCACTAAGCTTTCGAAAATACAGCCTTTTTTCTGTCCTAGCCCACATTACCTAGTCGGACGTACTGTAGGTAGTAGAAACAAGAGCGATGTATCTCCCCACCACGACGGTCTACCTGAAACTGGAACTAGTGGAGACTGTGGAGTGGACTCATGCAGGGTTGCCAGGTTAGAAACTGCCAACCCGCCGAGTTCCTCTCCCAAACTCGCCCAATCCCGCCAAAATGTCATCCTTCTCACCTGCCCCAAAACCCCCTTGTCAGTAATCACAGACTAATAACATTAGGTTTACAGATGAGCAACATATGACATGAAAAATATATTTTATAAAAACTTCATACATTAGCAGCACCTTAGTCGTATATTAAATGAATGGGAAGAAATTATTCAGCATTGATGCTAATGAATTAGCAATCTATTTTCACATATTAAGAGATAAGAACATAAGAATCAAGCAGTTCCTTTAACACTGATGGCCCAAGCACGTTATCTATCAGTGCAGTGCACTTTGTTCTATGAACGGAAAGATCCTTTGCTGAAATAGTTTTCAATAGTTCACCCAGGTGATCAACTGTACTTGTGCTTGAATGACAGGCAATATATGCAGATAATATGAGCTCCGATATTTTCACACTGTTGTCTACTTTCACTTTTGTGATGCCTGCATCAACGAGTGTTCTTGTGGCAGATAAAGGAAGAGCATTTTTCTTGTTCTTTTCTATTGCACAGTGATTTTTCAAATCTGCACGGTGGGCTCTCAGGATTGTTTTACAAACTTTGCAAAATGCCTTTGTTTCATCACCTGGTGACAATCATTCTCGCAATCCATTTTCTTTTTCCCAGTTTTTATGGTAATTTCTGTTATACTTTGCATATTTACCCATTGCCATCCCTTACGCGATTATGGCGTCTGGCAATAGATAGATAGATCTTCCCAATTACACTATCCAGCAAACGTCCCTTCACTGCTCCCTGACTAAAACTGAAATGCTGCCTCTCTTGTTCTACCACAACGGCATACTTGGTCCCCAGGCCCTGTGACCTGTGTTTGAGTGTGGATTAGGGGTCATATACCGAGGGAGGGCTGGGCCGGGTGCTAATGGCTTGGTCAGTTCCACCCACCACCTGCCCTCTTGACCTCTCCTGTCACCCTTGTTTTTGCTAAGAGACGAGATGTGCAGTAAGGTTAATTCAGTAAGGTTTATTTAGCAAATGTCCTCACAAGCTGAAGCCGCCGAAAACCCGCCAGTTAAGATATAAACTCGCCCAAAAAAACGCCCAACCGTCAGTGTTAAATTTTACCCGCCAGCCTTAATCAAATACTGGCGGGAAATCCACCAACTGGCAACTGCTCATGCCAGTTGGTGCCTGGTAGCTTGTGGTGTAGTGGCGCTCTGACCTCCCCTCCCATCCTTTCTCTTTCCTTCCTCACCACCTCCTCCTCCCACTTCTTTCCACCCCTTCCCCCATGCATACCCCCTCCTCCTCCCCCTTCTTGACCTTATTCTTGTAGCTCTGATGGCTAACAAAGCCATGTAAGAAGTAAGCCCACGCACTGAACTTTTGAGTATTGTGCATGTTTCGTCTCTATGCCCGGTAAGGGTCCAAGTCCGACCGAAACAATATCAGTATGAGGGTTTAATCTTCCCATTCGACCAATTTTCAACATTTGTGACCGTCTCATTTGCACGGTAGTGCCTCTCCATTAGCCATTTTTTTAATATAACATACAAACGGAGAGAGAGAGAGAGAGAGAGAGAGAGAGAGAGAGAGAGAGAGAGAGAGAGCAGTTGGCCGGATGTTCCATGCTAGGTAGCTCCTTCAAGGGTCTAGATAACTAGAATGAGATAAGGATTTTAAAGAATAAGGCACTCCTCCGCCTACCAATCCCTCTAGCTAAAACTGACAGGAAATAGTGGAGAACATCATGCAATCAGTATAACAAAACTAATGTGCAAGGTTAATAGAAATGGCGAAAGGAAAACAGATAGTAAGAAAAAGAAAATCTAGGACATTTTTCATATCCAACCCTTTCAGCCATATATTTATCAAGCTTAGTGGGGAAACTTAATGCACTGGGTAGCAAATGCATCACTAGACAGGTTATACCACACATCTATCATTCTGTTACCAAACCAATTCCTGCCTAT
>JAGKTI010033629.1:0-11630 GCA_018397915.1 Birgus latro | reverse complement strand
TGCACAGCACCTATTTAAGACACTATTCACACAGATAAGGGAAAGAAGACATGAAATAAATGAAAAGGAATCAGAGAATGAGAAATCAGAAATGAGTAAGGAAAATATTTAGCTGTGTACAGGGTACTTATGACACATCCGTGGCAGTCGCGAAGATTAACCCACCTCCTCTGTGGCTCTGACAGTGGTGATGGTGCACTTGAAGCATGTACAGTAATCCAGTGTTGTGGTACACTTAGTCCTTTGCAGTGTGAATTATAATTGTTTAACACTGCACATTTTGTTCTTACTTGCACCATGCCAGTTGCAACACACCAGTATTTCACCATGCACTTAATCCTTTGCACCTTGAATTCTAATTTCTTAACACTGCACATTCTGTTTTTAACACTGCACAACACTGTAAATTCCCATGTGGTCTAGTGGCGAGTTATTGCTGTTTATTCACTATCAGAGCCAGAGAGTAGGTGTTGCAGGTGGCCCAGGGGCGAACCGCTGGGACGTGGTGTTGGGCTACCCAATGCAGACGACTCTGAAGATAGCCACAAACTCACATCCAGTGGAGACTCCACCGTGGCTGATGTCCTGGGCTGTGGCTCAGAGGTGAGGCAGTGGTGTGGAGCTAGTGAGCTGAGCAGGGCAGGGGTCACGGGCCTGAAAATGACGTCGATGAATGATTGACATAAGGAACGTCTATTCTGGCGATTGATGATGTGATGCCTAAAGGCACGCACTTTCTCCACAAGTCCCAGAGGCCCCATCTCTCAATCGCAGTCCGGGTGTTCCAGGTAGTCAAGAATGAACTCGACATGCTCCTGGAGTGAACTCAACTCAGAGATGGCTGGAGTAGTCCGCATCATTGTCGCTGTCCTCATCGGAATCTTCCAGCTGGGTACTTGTACCTGCAACAGAAGATGCGATCTCGATATCAGACATGATCTGATACCCAGGATCACCCTCGTCGTCATCCAACCACTCACGCACTTTGTCCATATCCACGTCATTGCCAGCCATACGAAGAGGCACATGGAAGTCATCCACGTCAAAACCTAGAAAGTCGTGACCACATCGGCTCTTAACCACTTTCCAGAGTCTTAACAGAGACTTCCCCTCCATACACTAGTCCAGTTGTAGATGGCTGGCTTGAGGTTGTAGTACCAAGGGTTTTCCAAAGTCCGCTGGCCCCGTGTGTCCCGTCCCCCCCTGCACTCATCCTCATCCTCGAGAACAACCATCACCTCATCCAGGAACTTCCAACGGAATGGCCTCTTCGTTGCAATGATCACTCCTTGGGCCATTAGCTGGATGAGAGCAGCCGTATTAGGTGTAAAAACAAGCACCTAATGTGGCCATTCTCAGCCACTAACTCCTTGTTGGACGGATGTGCGGATTCATTGTCCAGAAGGAGAGCCTTTACCTGGCTGCTTGGGATTCCCAGTGTGTTTGTCTGATAATGGATGACCTCCTTGATAAAGTGCTAGTGATACCAGTCTTTGAAGATCTTGGCTGTGAACGAAGCCTTCAGAGAATGGTAACAAATGACAGGAAGGACATCCATCAACCCACAATGGCACTGAGGCTGCTTTGCCTGACCAGCAATAACAGGCTTGAGCTGGTACATGTCGTTAACATTGGCACAACACAAAGCAGATATCCACTGCTTGGAGAGCTTGCATTCAGGTACACGCTTTTCTGTCTCCTCTGCTAGGGTGTTCATGGGCAGTGGGTGAAAGAATAGACCAGTTTCATTAGTGCTGTAGACTTGACTGAGAGTGAGGCCCTCGCTGTTGATCAGGCCCTTCACTTTCTACCGAAACCCTTCTACTCCCTCTTCGTTGGCGTCCAAAGCTTTGCCATGGACCTTATGGTATGAGGCCATGCCATAATTTGAAGCTGAAGAGCCAACCCTCGGATGCCTTGAAGTCTGGGGTGTCAAATAGCCTTGCAAACTTCTCAGTGGCAGTCTTCAGCTCCATGCCATGCACCAGCACACGAGCAGCACGTTGTTGACGATACCAAATCAGCATGGAGTGGTCAACTTCCTCTGCACATTATTTGGTCTTTGATGCGAAGTCTGCCGTGTACTGGGTGAGTTTCTCCCGAGATTTCTTGATATTGAACAAGGTAGAGATGGCCAGGTTGAATTCACGGAGGATGTGGGAGGTTGACCATCCCATGTCCACCTTCTCCAAGATCTCCGTCTTCTTCTCCAGAATCAGAACCACTCATTTCCTCTTCTCGGGTGTGGGGCCATCATCACACACATGAGTAAGAGGCAGCAGAGGAAAAGCAGGGACTGCAGCAGGTAGGGCACCACAAAAGTGAGCATGTGGGCAGCCATAACGTTAAGTGTGCAGTCACAACGGTAGGTAGGCAAGAAATGGGGAGGATGCATGGGCTCTCTGGCAGACGTCGCAGGAACTACAAGCCAAAATACAGCTGTTTGTCACCGTGCGGCGAAAATAAAGTAGGGATGAACACATATTGGCTTTTTATATTTTTATGTTTTTTGGCCATATTTGGTGTCCAAGGACGTGAGCCCAATATGTCCGGGATTTGGGGTGTCCGGGACTTGGGTGTCTGGGCCTTAAATGGTTTACTGTATTTAAAGATTTCCTTGGAAAGGAAGGAAAATTGACAGTTTAATGCCCATTTGAAATTATAGGCCCAATCCACCTGATATTGACCCCCTACTGCTAACTGGAGGAGTGACCCCTCTCATGTAATGAGGCATGTTATAGGATGCAGATTTTAAAGATGCACCTTTCGGTTTTGGTTTCATGTTGATATGAAGAAATTTAAAGGAGTTATGGCAAAAAAATCTATATTTTTTTTTTTACCTTTTTAGGTCTACAGCCTGTGCCTTCACTCAATTTGGCTCAAAATTTAATCAGGTGATCAGAAGCTCTTAGCCCATCATCCCTGTAATTTTAGTCAAAGTCGCATCAGCGTAAAATTTTTAACCCACCCTGTCCCAGCACCTTTTTACCTAACCCACCCCCAGAATCTGGCAAGTTTTTGACTTGTCATTTTTTTGGCTCAAACCTCTGCGTTTGGTGAGAAACATCAAAAATTCAGCGAGAAAGCACTCGCGTGAAGTGAAAAATGCTTTAAACAGGTGAGAGACCCCTCACTGGCTACTGCTTTCTATGATGTATGCTTCATAAAAGACGTTCCCTATGTGAGGGAAACTTAACCAAAACCACTCAGACTTGGTAATTATTTATTTATTTGGTACGAATTTATATGTAATACAAGAGTATTTTGATCTTCACACAATAATATAGGCGATATAAGCATTCACTCACCAAACACATCAACATACTGCGATTACCTTGGCGACGATACCTCCTCATTACATCTGTTCATTACTAACTCTGGTGCCATGTAATCTTTGTCCTCCACATCGGGAATCACTTTCACCTTGAATTTCGTCGTCGGAGAGACTGTGGTGCTACGTGGCAGGTCACTGCTAACAGGTGAGTTGCGAGAATATGGCGTACCCCCCGAGGGGGGTTACACAGGGTCAGGCAGTGTTGCCACCTGGTTGGGGGTAAAGGAAGGTCTCCCACATATGCCTACCAAAAATCTCCCTTGAATCTTGAAAAATGTGAAAACGACTTGCCTTGCAATTGCAAAATGTACGATGCACGTCGTCGGGACTGAGAGATGGGTTAGGGTGCGATGTGCATCGTACGTCAACGGGACAGGGCGGGTTAACAGACAGATGGACAGACAGACAAACAAACAGACAGACAAACTGGGTGAAAACAATACCCATCCCCGAACCCCTCCGGGGTGGGTATGGGTAATAAACACCAGACCGTGCCCTCAATGGCGGTACTGACCTCACAGCATCCCACTATCCCCCATGAAATACTATGGTGTGGCCAGTGTAAGGCCATCCAGAAACCTAAATTTAAAACGATCCGTTCAGCCTGTCACGGTTATCACTTGTTGGAATACGTAGGTAATTCAGCCAGTCAGTTGACAAGCTCCTTTAGCAAAGTCCGTGGGGTAAAAATAAGTCTCGCCATGGCAGTCACCTGTAAAAGGTGTACAAATATTCTCCACGGCATTTTACAACAATGCTATGAGAATAATGAGCAAAATAAATTTCTACTAGCACAAGGTGTTTTGCCACAGCTTGTAGTGTGCCCAGAAATTAAATGCAGAAGCGACAGTTACGAGTGGCCAGGCAGTAGGAGTTGTCTCCTGCTCGTACTGAACAAAGGAACTTTGCCGCACCTTTCCCGAATTCCAAGTGAACACACTGTCGTCGATTAATTCATGTTACTAGGTGGTAAGAGTTGGCGACCATCATCCACTCGCTTGGTATGATGCTGCCTACTTCTTCCTTCACGTTTAGCATTTTTTCTGTTTTTACCCTCCTCTGTTTTTTTTTTTTGAATCGTCCTTCCTGTCACTTTTTATTACTCTTTCCACTTCAGGTGGCTCCACATTGAGTGACAAGCTTAATGGTTCCCTGTAACCAGGCGACTATTTACAATGCTGAGTGGTAACCATGAAACAGTATATCGGGGGGATGTGGAGGCTACTATGGTGCCTCTGTGAACGGGGTGGAGAGACGCAAATGCGGCGTCTATCCAAGAAGTAAACCTCCACTCACTTCCCCTCGTCTCGCTGCGTCAAGACGCTATCTGCAGCAGGGGAATATCCGTTCACAGCACGAGACGACTCAGCTGGGGATGTTCTTGCCTTTGGTTGATAGTTCTGCACGGCTAGACAGACCGGGATTACTCAGTAGCAACAACAATCTAAGGGGATGGCTTCAAGGAATAAAGAGTACTTGGTTTTGAGAGAAGTGAGGTCCACCGCCAAGGAAACTGATGAAATACTTTTTTATAATATCTTAAAGTAGCACCAGTAAAATTAGCACAGTTAGATACTTGTAACCAAGTCAGACATCACTACACCACCATAATTCCGATTTTTTAAAGCTTAGCTTGCTACATCACATCAACCTACTTTTACTGATTTTATCTTTTCGGCCGTTTCAGTTTTCATGCTTTAAGTTACACCATTTTCAGTGTGAAAGTTTATGTTGGAAGCAGTTGTAGGTTTTATTTTGCATTTATTCTGGATTACTTGAATTGTGTGTGCAGGGATTACATAGGATATACTCCCCACCCAGTATGGTGGAGGGGGGAGAGGGGCATTCTCTCCGTCCCCTCCAGGATCAACGCCCATGACTAGAAATCCCCTGTCATCGAAGTGGGAGAGGGAGGATCTAGCTTTAAAAAAAAAAAAAAAAAAAAGCTCTTATTCAATGGAAGTGCCTGAAAATTTAAAAAATCACAGAAACCCGGCAGGAAAAAAATATATTATCGTTCAGATCCATTACGGACTGAAAGTACAAATATTAACTGCGGTGGCTCTAGTTGTGTTAATGATGGTTGTAGCTGTGGTAGCTATGGTTGTAGGTGTGATCATGATGGATGTAGCTGTAATACTGATGTTTGTGGTTGGGTATAAATAATGGTTGTAGCTGTGACAGTGCTTGGAGCAGCTGTGTCAGTAATTGTTATAACTGTGGTAGTTATGGATGTAGCTATCTCTGTGATGGATGTAACTGCGGCAGTGGTGGTTGCAGTTGTGGTGTGATGGATGTAACTGCGGCAGTGGTGGCTGTCAGTGTGGATGTTATAACTGCAATATTGGAATGAATCAAGCTCTGATGCTGCCATACTTGTGTACTGTTCTACCATCCTGCGGCAACCACAAGCAAGCAAGCAATCATATTAAGGGCTGTTCCGTGCAGTGAACTGATGTTCCTTGTGGCAGACAGCACCTCGCCGTATTTTGGATCAGAGAAGAGTGTGAAGGTTTGGTTCCTGGATGGACGCTGCATCTGCTTCTCTCCACCTAGTTAACAGGAGCACAATAGTAGACTCCACATCACCTCGCTATTTGGTTATATGGTCAACAACTGTGCTGTAAATGGTTTCCTGGATTACAGAAAACTATTAGGCTTGTCACTTAGTGTACAAGCTAGCTATCTGAAATCGAAAGGAGAGTAATAAAAAGTGGCAGAAAGGATGGATGAAGAAGGAAGCGAGGAGGGCAGACAGAAAAAACATGATAAAGGTGAAGGAAGCAGTAGGCAGCACTATTTCAAATAAGTGGATGATGGTCGTCACCTCTACCAGTTTGCGAAAGTGCAGCACCCGCTAGCCCATCCATAGGAGGATGGTTACTACCAGAGGAGTGACGTGGGGCCAAGGCCTAGTAGCTGGTGCTGCACAACACTCCCAGGAGGGGAACTCAACCACAACAACCAAGTAGTCAAGTCCGGACTAGGTAGAGAGTGGAAGGCAAGACGCCAAAAGAGCATCTTAAGCCTGCGGTTCATCGGGTTCTCGTTTCAGATGAGCCTGGGGCATCAACAACATCATCATCTAAGATATAGAGCTTCGTCACTGCGATGGTGTATTTTATTGCCTCCCCCAGACGCTTTCATTTAGCTCTGTACGGAAGGTTTAGTGTTGCCATCTTTAACCCTTTCAGTAAGAGAGGCTTTTCATAAACTGAGGAAAATGGTCTGAGGGAAGGAAGAATATACTAAAGACGTCGTAGTGCTGAAAGGATTTAATGGAGATCGTTCCAGGTTATTGATGAAAATATTTGGCTCACGCAAACACACACACACACACACACACACACACACACACACACACACACACACACACACACACACACAAACTAATTCAAACCGTAATGTGAGACACAAATACGGGGTTTTTAAAGTCGATCAGTGTCTAGGACAGCATAATAAAGATAATACTTCACTCCAACGATACAGATAACTTTAAAAAAAAATCATGCATTAGCTGTGTTCAGAGGAAAAGCACAAAGAATGAGGGAATAGCTAGATGTGCTGAGAGAATGAAAGAAGAGTGAAAAAGAAAAATGTTTGGGTGATAGGAAAGAAATGGAGGAAGGAAACTCAAAAGAGTGGAAAAAGATAGAATGCATGGAAGAAATTAGAAGCGAAAGAAGATGGTAAGAGAACAGATGGAGAATAAGGAGATAGGAAAGAAAGGGGAAGGGAAGGGATAGGATGGGAAAGCATGGGAAAGAAAGGTTAGATTGAGCGGGAGGGAAGAGAGGGAGAAAATTATCTGGATGAAAGGAGACATGGAGGAACGAGCGAGGTAGTACGAATTGGGAAAGATTAATCGGGGAGGAAAGAAAAGATGAACGCTGGAAAGTGGAAGGAGGGTTGGTCCCAAAGAGGGGTAGGAAAGAGAGGGAATTGTTTGTGTGATAGGAAAGATGGAAACGAAAATGGAGACGGAAAGGAGCGGAACTGAGAGATAAGAGAAGGAAAGCTTAAAGGAAGTAAAGGGAAAGAGATGGCGGATTGGAGAGGGAAATGAGTGAGAGAGAGACAGAGACAGACAGACAGACAGACAGATGAAGACAAGGATAGGGACAGAAGGAATGGAAAATGAAAAAAAGAAAAAAAGAAAAAGACCATCCGGGTGAGGGAGGTAAAGCAAAGGAAGAGGAAGGAAAGCTGAAGTGGAGAGAAGAGGGAGAGAAAAATGTGTGGGTGAAGGGAGAGATGGAGGGAGAGTGAAGACAGAGAGAGAAGATCGGTGAAGGAGTTGAAGCAAGTGGTTTGTTTGTGTCAACAGGCTTCCGTGGCAGAGCAAAATGTGTGGGGCAGGACAGGACTGATGTGTGAAGCAGGGGAGGTGTGTGTGTGTGTGTGTGTGTACCAAAACAAGTGTGTGGTTTAGGACAGGTATGTGTGAGGAAGGACAGATGCAGTTGTTTTCATTTTTTCAATTAGCGATGACATTTTTATTTTCGTTTCTGGGATTACCATATTAATGGTCTTTTAGGAGTCAGTTTGAATTCCTCGCTGTCAATACATTGTTAACTCATGGGTCTGTCTGTCATGAGGGGAATATTTGATGCATCACTCATAAAATCACCTTTTTTTTTTTTTTTTTAAGTAGCAAGTAGAGAACTTGAATTTATCTTCAGTGGACCGGAAGACGTTCTTAAATTTTTGTCCAGTGATAATGAATGCTCAGTATCAATGGAGGTCTGTTGGTCAAGTGGTTTATGTCCCTCCAATCGGATGTGACCAAGAGGGTTGACTGAGATTTATTGCTTACATAGGTTAGTGTGACTGTGGCTTGTGAATGACTTTGTAAACTAGTCCGGGGCCCCTGCTGTCCGCTTACCAGTAACAATACTATACAGCATAACGAACGGGCGGGCGGCAGCATCAGGTATTTGATAAATCCTCATGAAGCTTCGTTATAATAAAACAGTTTTATTCTCAAAATTTTCATATGAAACACACACAGACTTTAGCATTAACTGCTAAATTTCTTTGGTCCGTGCTGATGTTATGGCCAACTGTTAACACCAGCAAACAGTAACGTACATATATATTTGCTATTTACAAATAACGGGGTGATGTCACCCCTACCATTGTGCCCTGTTACGTGGGTGGAGAGACGAAGTGCAACGTCCATTCAAGAGCCAAACCTCCACGCTTTACCCCTCCCTCGCAGTGACAAGGCACTGCTCACCGAGGAGAACATCAGTCCGCTGCAGGGAAGACCCTGCGAGGGCAAATGCTTGCCAGCGGTTGTTTAGTCTGCTCGGGCAGGCAGACGGGCGTCTCTCGACAACAGCGACAACAACAACAACCGATTCCCTTTCTCAGTTCTGGAGACAATTTGAATAACCAAGGTTATAACCATCATCAACTCACTCACCGCTCTTGTCTTCTCATGAACTGAAGCCAACCATTTTTTCGGAACAATAAAAAAGTATAAAGTACCTACCGTGACCGATGGATTTTCCTTTTTTAATTCGACAGTGTTAGAGAGGCATAATGAATTCTCCAAACAACGTTATTTCATTTTGTTAACATTCTCAAGATCCGATTTTTCATATACAGCAAACCAAAGTCCTCAGTAGTCAGAGGATATAGAAAAGAAGGCTTAACGCGGCGATGAGAGGGTTAATGATTCCACTATTACCATTCTCAAGCTCCTGTTACTTAGCTTCAGATCTGTCTTTCTATCTATCTATTGTCAGACGCCTCATTCCCATAAGGGCTGGCCACAAACAAAACGCCTCCATGTCGCTCCTGTCCCCGCCATTTCACTGCCTCCTCCCAGCTTACACCCTCCTCTTTCATATATCACTCCACTTCCTCCCACCGTCTCATCCTCGGCCTACCCTCCCTCTCCCCCCCTCCACCTCACTCACATACACTCTCCTTGTTAGTCTCTCATTCTCCATCCTCTCCACAAGGCCAAACCATCTCAGTGTTTTTCACCAAATGCATTCTATCACATCCACACCTTCACCACAATGGTCCTTCATTTTCTTATTTGTCAGTCTGTCTCTCTATGTAACTCCACATGGTTCTCTCAAATAACTCATTTCCACTGCTCTCACTCTTGTATCCTTCCAGCAAGGTCCAAGTTTCACTTCCATAAATTAGAGTTGGTATCGCAATGCCATCATGCAGTGACTTTTTTTTACTCCCATGCTCACTTCCCTGTTTCAAAGAACGAGCAATTTTTCTTCCCTGTTGCACCCTTTCAATCACTTCATCCTCTAAATTTCCATCCTTACTCATCACACTACCCAAGTACTTAAGTGCACTCACATTTTCCATTTCATCATCCATCCTCTTTGTGACTTCATTTCTCTCGAACTCCAAAACTTTACTCTTCCCTACATTCACATCTAGATTCCGTGTCTTACACACTCTCCAAATTCACTCACACTGGCAGGTCCCCTTTTGTCTTCACTTAACAACACAGTATCATCTGCAAACAACAGTACAGGGAGGTTCCAAACACTGATCTCTCTCATTTGGGCGGCTCCAGCATCCACTGACCTATCTTGTACCTCTTTTATAACCCCATCCATATATAGACTGAACAGCCATGGAGATATGACATATCCCTGTTCCAGTTCAACATTCACGTAGGAAAATTAACACAGTTTGTTAGCCTCACGCACTGCAGCCTTAGCACCCTCATACATACTCTTCACGGCATTCCACAACTGCCCATTTACTCCAAAAATTCTTAATATTTTTCACATTCCTTGTCTTTCCACTCTGTCATAGACTGTCTCCAAAACCATGAAGACCGCAAACAATATCATTTTCTTCTCTAGAAACTTTTCCACTAAAGACCTATGGAAGAATAGCTGATCTACACAACCTCTTCTCTTCCTAAAACCTCCCTGATCTTCTTCAACTGAGTCCTCGATTATTTCTCTAACTCTGTCAATAAGTATCCTACCATATCTTTTTCCTGTTACACTAGGAAGACAAGTGATCCAATGATTACCACACACTTCTTTTTTTCCCCTTTTCCTTTGTACGGGGGAATAATTGTCAGGACTCTAAATTATCATAATACAATGCATAACAGCTAGGAACATAAATGTGTAGTCTGAAGGTTGAATGAAAGTCATAAGCTAGGGGTGGAAAGGAAATGTCATTTGCAGTTTCTCAGAGGAATGCCATTCTGCACCTCATGACAGCTGATAGGAAGATACACATACACATATACAGGCTTCTAGAAGATTCGACGGCAGTATGGTCCACGTGACACAGCTCTCCTATACAAGAGAAAAGGAATTAGGGAGCAGACTAGAGAGAGAGACAGAAGCGAGAGGTGGTCTAGACAGAGTGAAGCGCATGGAGGGAGAAAGAAGGCAGGCTGAGAGTTAGCGAGCACGACGCTTTCACATATTACACTCGTGTGGGATAGGCTCTAGTTAATCTTCTCAAGAGAATAAAACTATAAATAGTCCTATATTTATTTTTACCTCTCCTGTCAGTGTATGACAAAGGAAGCTAAGGTTATCTACTTACAAATATACTCACTGTTAACTAGAATTTGTCTACGAGCACAGTATACGTGTTCGAGTCCTGGAAAACTTACTGCAGGCTCTACAAAGCTTCTACAAAAGATGGTGGCAGCAAACGTACGAACCACGTCTACGAATCTACAATGAAGTTCTACAAAAGCAGGCGAGACGGTGACCAAGATCAGCTTCAGCTCTACGATTGTCACAGAACAGCCCACATATACAAGACAACTCTACCTAACTACAAGCAAATTACAACGTAAGAATTAAGCGAAGTATGGGAACGAGGTGACGACAGCAGTGAGAACGCTGACACACAGCCTACATCCCCACCTGACCTCACACTTCTCCCCAACCAACCCTCCACCATTACCACCACCATCACGCTGATGAAAGGGTGAATAGGTCAAACAACGCCAGCAAAAACACCACGCGCCTCTGACCCAGGCATCTCACTCACCACTCATTACTCATCGTTACTCACGCATTATTACTCATACTCAATTACTTTCAACAGTTACCAAAGTGAGAAGTCGACGTTGTGTGGTGAGGTTCGAGTATTACTGAGGTTTCTTTGCACGTCAAACAACCCTGATCTATCAACACGGCCTGGAGTCTCCGAGAGTGACATCATCTGCCAACACAGCCCTGAGTCTCCGAGACTGACATTATATACATTTTCAGTGGGTGATAATACTTTTTACTTATTTTTTACCAAAGCTTAAAATTAAGTCTCAACACCA
>JAGKTI010033628.1:0-11630 GCA_018397915.1 Birgus latro | reverse complement strand
TTGTGGAGACACTTTATTGCCATAAGTATACATCTGCACAAAAAATTATAATAATTGAACAAAGGAGTGTCAAGTTACAACACTGTTCCCATGTGGGAATGCTGGGACTACGCGTAATGAAAATTGCCGTATTTTAGAAGCATATGAAAGTCAATACAAATATGGCATATTATCCAATTTTCTTGCACACTGTGTGAGAAGAAGAGAGAAAGACCAACAATATAGTGTTCTTTGCCACACTGTGGAAGGGTGAGCTTCGACATTTCATTCCGACTCGGTGTGATAAATTATGGCACATTTTGTGCCCTTGTTGAAATGCAGGTGGACAAGGCATTTGCCACACTGATATATCGCATTTTTCTTGCAGACAACACATCTTCCCTGCTTGCAGCTCTGCTTGTTATGGCCAAAACCATCGCAGTGAATATCGGCCGGTAGTTCTGTAATCCTACTTCGGCCAACATGTGTACATGGAACTTCAGACTTCAGCAGACAGAGTGTAACTTCTGGCTGGAACTCCAGGTGGGAGAAAGGGTCTTCGGCAAGCTGACAGTGCATGCGCCAAGCAGCAACCACAGACGAGTTGTGGGCACTGGAAAACAGTGGCCAACACCATATCTTGCCCCTGATCCCCAGTCAGTATGCAGCCAAAAGACGATCCATTACATCCACGCCACACATGCCCTCGTTGTACTTGTGTGCATGATATTGCTGCGCCACCTTGGTCTTGGGTGCATTCTTCACATGCCGAGTAGCTTCATGGAGGGGCAAGTAAGTGTGTCTCATGGTTACTTGCAATGGTGACAATGGAATTGTCATTCCATTTACACACATAGACGTCTCCATCACAGTGGTAGTCAAACTCTCCTCTCTCACCTTTTTTTCATGGCTGAGCTGGATTTCATCAACTTGGCAGCACCACCAGTCCTGTTCTCTCGAAGGGTGCCAGTAACCTTGATATTCTGCTTAGCAAGGGACTAACAGAGCATGCGCTGTAAAGAAATTGTCAAAGTACACATGGTGCCTTGTGAATGCAGAGCAAGACTGAACGGTTGATATCATGTCGTTCACAACTCTTGTGCCTAGTGGATGATTGGCCTGACCTTGCTCTTTGTCCTGGTACAGCTTCAGCTTGTATGGGTAGCCGTCAGCATCGCACAATGCCCAGATCTTGAAGCCGAATCTGATCAGTTTGCCGCTGATAAATATTTTGGCTGAGTGTCGTCCATAGTATGGTACCATGGATTCTTCCACACTGAGCTTCTGGTGAAAGATGCCATGCTGTTTGAGGTTTCTTTCGGGATCGGGTAGATGGGCTTAGTCTTTGCCAGTTTGTTTCCTGCTGTAAGGTTGTTGTTGTCCGCAAAGTGTATGACGCTCTTCAGCCCTGCAACCAGTGCGGGTCATAGCAGCAGATACAATTTGAACTCCTAAATCAGGCTGAGCAGACCAGTAGTGCCTCTTCCGGCAATCTGTTGTACCCAGAGAGTAGTAAAATGCCGAGAAAAGTCCGGATCTCATCACGGCTGACGCTGAAGTCGGGTTGGTTCTTGTCCCTCATGGCAAACAGATTTGTTTAAGTGACAATGGTGTCCAAAATGGATGGGGTGAAAGTATATCCCCAAAGCTGGTATGGGGAGAGGTGAGCTAGATCAGGAGTGGACTCTACAAGCTTCCCCAGGGGATCACTAGGCAAATACCACCCAAAGTCAGGTTTCTTTCTCCACTGTGTGGTACGAGGCTGTTTGGCAGGCGGCTTTACTTCATCATCCTCACTGTTGTCACTATCATCCACCTCCAGCTTGCCAGACGGTTCGAATGCTTTGTCATTGCTGGCCGTCATGTCAAGAGCATCCTCAACATCACTGTCAATATCTTTATCACCACTGTCGGGAGGAAGCATTACAACATTCTGAACTCGGCAACAGTCCTTTTCAGCTCCCTCACGTACCTCAAGGAATGTGTCAAAATGTTTATTCTGCATAGGACGGCGACTGCCATAAAAGCTACTTGACAACATCTTGATCACCTGTATTGGAAGGACGCACTACAACATGCAAAAAACCTCCGCCCCTGGAAATAGACATAAATCAAACGTTAGTTTCTTTTGGCAACAGCATTACACGATCACATTTTTGGGGTATATATTTGTTTCCAGGGTCCCAGTGTTCCCATTTGGGAACATTCTAATATTATACCCTCTCTCTGTTGTATTTTGGTAACAATCTTATTTCTATTGACACTAATTTGTTCATTCAGGTCTGTCTAACACTGCCACTCAGAAAACAAGAGAAGTAGTGTATGTATTACCAGTCTGCTGCTCTCCAAATATCGGATACTACAATACACGAAAATTTCAAAAATGTCCGAATGGTGAAATGTCATGTGTGGAGAGACACAACTAATACAACTGACTTTTGTTAAACCTTGGCCTATACTTTAGCCCAGAAGAATAATAGTCTTGGAATGCATCAATTGAAACAGGGAGAAATCTCCCTCCAAAAACATGTCCCCACATGGAAATGCTGGGAGGATGAAAGTTAAATATCTTCGTCAGGATGTCTTTGGCTTCTCTGTTTTTAAAGTTCAAGGCAAGTTTACACTTGCCTGTCAAAGTGAGGATGTGCCAACAAGTCTAAAGATGCTAGTCTCCATGCTGTTCGGTGAAACATGTGTAAAACAACAGAACACTCCAGAGTAACAGGCATGTCTAACAATTTGCTAGCTCATATGTTTCAACAAGCGTCACATGTCGCAGGATGATAAAAGGCGCCACTCAATGGACAGTGATCCTGACTCTCCAGACACACACACTAACTAGAAACAAGAAAATAGTGCAGAGACTTCACATTTTTTTTATCTGAGTGTAAACTATAACCGTGTGCTTCTCATCAAAAGTGCAATTGGTAATGTTGTTTGCAAGCATTACTCAGATGATGGTCATGTCTGCCCCAGTCTGCTACACAAAGGCCTGTTCAATACAGATGGTGTTCTAGATAACATAGACCATAATCCTTCATCAACGACAGCTGAGGACTCTTCACGAAACTGGCATTAGCATGTTTCAGTTTCCAATGACAGATAACAGCAGAGAGCATAAAGAATGTATAACACTTGACTGGAAGGCTAAATCAAACTACACTTTGCCAATGTAGTACACAGCTGTTTCCGCTGTGGTTAGCCACATTCGCCTCCTGTATTTACCGCCAGTCAATCTAAAAGATAAAGATGACAAGCTAGAAAATGGACTAGCTGCTGAGAAGGCCTGGATTAAGAAAACCTCTGAACTGTTAGAGAAAGAACAGCTTGAAAGGGATGACAAGATTGCCTGGGCTGCATTTCATGCAACAGCTCAGACAGAACCATCTGATCCTCCTGCTTTGACTGCACTGCTACCTTTGTTTACCGAAAAAGCAGCATCACTTGCAGTGATAAAGCAAAGCATAGAGACATCACATTTTGCGTCAGTCCTGGCCGAACACCAGTATCAGTATTTGGTTGACCACTTTTTGCTCTTGCCAAGTATGTTCAGTGGTCTTGGCCAGATATGTATGGAGAGGAAAGGCATATGGTGATGATGGGGGGACTTAAAATAGAAATGTCAATTTGGAATACAATTGGTGACTTTCTTAAAACATCTGGTTGAACAACAGGACTCAGTGAAGCAAGCGTTGAATTTTCAGGAGTCGCCAACTCTTTTCTGAAAGTATCTCAACTAACGAGGACTCGACAAGTCCATCAAGTGTCTGCTGTAGCCTTAACAAGACTTCAGGTTGATGCATGTACGGGGTCGGTCCAGGAGGATGCAGTTGACAATGTTACCTTACGTCTTTGAAGCATGGCAGCAGGTGATGATCAACAGAAGTCGAACATTCAAGTACTGGGATATTATTCTAGAGTTCGAGATCCTTGTTCTGTCTTTTGCCAGAGCACAATGGACTGGAGATTTTGAGCCGTATGTAGAAGCACTGGAGGCACTAGCTCCTTAGTATTTTTTCTGGATCATACGAATTATGCCATCAGGACCTCAAGCATTTGTGGTTAATTCAGAAAACACGACATAAATTCTCCCGTATTCCAACAGATCAGGCAGAACTTATGAACTTATTAAAGGTTCTGGTGGAGCAGTCGGCCTAACTGAGAACTCAGCAGCCTTTCGACCATGGATGATAGCAGGACGAATACAAGCTCGGTTGATCAGGGAGTTCAAAGATGAGTTTCTGAACAATATTTCGGAGATATTAGAACTTCATGAAGAAAGGTATTCTACGGAAGAAACGTCCAAAACTTAGGTGTCTAACCTCTGTGAGACTATCGAAAAAACGAGGAACCCATTCCTTGATGACTGCCCTGAGCTACTGAATTTGGATACTTGCCACTGTGCAAGTACTGACATAGCCATCACAGTAAGAGACATTAAAGCAGAGGGCCTTAAGCAGTGCAAGAAATATGTAAGAGACGTCATTATCAACAGAGTAGTCTCCATCCATGATCCAGTAAAAATGAACAATCTGCCTCTTTTCCACCACCCTCAAGACAAAGGATCTGCAAAGACGAAACAACAGATGACTAGCCTTAAAAATGACTACAGTCTCTTCTGACAGTTATATATCATCAGCAGGTTTGGGGATGTTGATCCAAAGGGGTTTTTCTCACATGATAATCACCCATGGCCTTTGTTATTGTCAGAACATGGAAAACTGCGACTTCCCAGTAACAAGGCAGATCTACTTAAAGCTCTTGAAATATACTCTCAAACTCAACATCCAGCACATTTTAATACCAAATTGTTTGATGGCACAGGCATCGTTCATATCTTCCTAGCATACCAATCCACCATCTTTGATGGTTATGCCGAGAGTGTATTCAGTACATGGATCTCTAAACAAATGGAGACTTGTGACAGAGTTAACATAGTATGGGACAGATATAATACCGACAGCCTTAAGGAGTCTACAAGAGAAAAGAGAGGCAAAGGTGTTTAAATTAAGGTTTGAGGCTTATCTAAACTGCCTTTAAGCAAAGTCAGGTTCACAGATTTCATTCAGGACTCAAAAAAACAAGAAGGAACCGTTCGATCTACTGACGGAGAAGATTTCTCTGCTCAACTGTCCATCTGGGAAAAAGGTATGTGTCACCTAGGGAGAATCAGTAGTTTCCGTTGGCTCCCAGCAGCCCATGGGACTCTGCAGAGAAGAGGCTGACTAGAGAATATGTATTCACTTTGAAGATGCCCTGAGAAAAGGTGCTAAATCTGTTTTTTGCGCACTGTTGACACTAATGTCATCGTAATCCTTATTGGCGTTTTCTACAGTCTCAAGCAAGAATACCCGCACATGGACGTTTGGGTCGCATTTGGCACTGGCAATAATTTTCGGTACTACACCATCAACACAATTTGCAGTAACCTAGGAGAAGCAAAATGTCGAACTCTGCCAGCCTCTCACTCACTGACTGGCTGTGATTCAACATCACAATTCCATGGAAAGGGTAAAAAGAATGCCAGGGAAGCATGGAATGTATACGAAGGTGCTACCGAGGCATTCCATTTCATGGCCGAAAATCCTTTTCCGATCATAGAGCTAGAAACACTCATTTTTGCGACATTAGAAAGATTCGTACATGTTCTTTATGCCAAGACAGAAAACAAGCACAGCGTGAATGACATAAGACAGGATCTCTTAAAGTCAACTCAGCCAATGGAAAACTTGCCGCCTGCCCAAGCTGCATTACTCCAACATTGCAACCGGGCTCATTTGCAGATGTGCATTTGGACAGACTGTTTGGGGACAGAGCAAAATTGACCAAGCCCCGAACGTTGTGGTTGGAGAAAGTACAGTGATTCGTGGAAGCCTGTCTGGATAGACTTACCAGAAGCAACCAAGTCCTGCAGGGAATTTATTAAATGTGGTTACAGAGTCCAGCCATTCTGTAATCATCTCAAAAAATGTAAAATGGGATTTCTCTGTACAAGAATGTGGAAATTTAGCGGTTCCTGTACACTATAAATGGAATAATGGATGCATTCATATGAATGGTTTAACATAAGAAAAATATGTAGACATTTTTTATCTCCTGTGTTCCTTAGCTGGGGGAAAGACACTTATTATGCATATACTCACTACTGTGATATACAAAAGTGCTTTGTGATTATCTTCACTTGATATGGAATTCACTGAGACTGTTTTCTATATTTTTCTTATGATAGTTAAAGCATTTATAAAAGCATATGAAAATAGCGGTATTCTCCATGTATTTTTGCAGAATATGCCATATATGAGGCATTAGGAAGGCAAAGGAAGGACGGGGAGCAGAGGCAAAATGAGAGGTGGGGGGTAATTTGGAGGAAAACAGGATTAGGAAAGAGGGGAGAAGAGAAGGAGTCAGTAGAGTAGAAAGGGAGGTACGGTGCATTGTAGGGGAAAGAAGAAAAGAGAAGGAGAAAAATCAGGGTATAGGGATGGAGAAAGAAGAGATAAAAGAGCACCTCTAATAATGGATTTAACTGAATGTGTATCAGACCGCTTCCGCTCAAACAATTTCTTCAAAACAAAATATAATCAACGAGAGAGAGAAAACAATAAGCACCAAATTAATGAGTTTCATTATTCCTCTTCCCCGTGCCTTTTTAACATTAAACCATACCCAGTAGCTCTCAATATGTCTCCTGTCAAAAAAGTAAGAGAGCTGAAGAGAGGTTGAGAAGTATGAGAAGGCACTGACGCAGACCTAAGCAATATAGCAATCAGCCAGACTTTGCTTTCCATACCTTAAGAGTCATCAAAAAGATATCAAATTTTTAATGTCAGCTCCTCCCCGACAGCGTCATATCAATTTTTTCTTCCTGTCTCCAGGTTATTTTATCAAGCCTTCAAGACATTTTTTTCAAACTGGGGGATTTGACATAGCATTTGGTAACAACACATTTTTCACATGTCCTCTAAACGCCGTCCGTCGAAAATGAAAAGAGTTGGAGAGAACAAAGAGAGCAGTGATGCAAATGTAAACGCATTACCATCGGCGAGGCAGGAAGGCAGGGAGGGAAACAATGCATAATACATACGAATAGTGCCTTACCTCTCCCTGCCCTATCCACTCACACGCATATGCCAAAAATCACACACCGCCATGAGGATAAAGTTAACCTTGAAAATAAAGAACCGTCTATTATTGGTATACTCTAACTACATATTATATTTAGCCCGAGAAAGACCTCATGCGGTGGAATAGTTTATGAAGACTATATTACCCCTCAAGTTCAAAATGCTAAAAGAGAATATAGCACGACATTCTAAGCCAAAGAGAATGCGGCTCTCAGTCATCTCCTAAAACCATTCCTTCAACTGCCCCCCCCCCAAAAAAAAAAAAATCCCTTTCTGTCTTACAACCCACCTTTCAAGCCTACCTTCACAATCTCACAGTGCCAACAAGAAAATATTAATCATTTCAATACATAATCATTTCAGTACACTTGAAGTATTTTTTATTTAATATTTTACTTCATCTGATCCCTAACGTACCTAAACCGCAATTGACTCAGTGTCAAAGGAATAAAATTAATTGCTTCAGTAAAGGAGGCTCTTTCAAATATTTCAAGTATTTCATATCTGATGTGTGCAGATATTCCTGTGCTGCTGGGTAACAGTAAGCAGGAACTTTACAGAGAGGTACAGTTTTGTAAGCATTGTGCCTTGATCTTCCCGGTTCTTGAGTACTCGGGACGTCATCCGCCGAGTTGCATTTCATCTTTTTTTTTTTTTTTAATGCAAGGAAGAAGGAACCAAAGGCCATGGGCCCGTATACTGTTCCTTCCAAGAAAAAACAAAAACAATATGAAAAAGAGCCAAATTCAAGATCCATTCATTTCGAGATGCCTTGACACACTGCGTTTGAAACACTTGAGATCATGGGAAGTGGGGATTACAGACAGAGGAAGACATTCCAGAGTTCACCAGTTGTATAAATGAAGGACTGGGAGTAACGGTTAACTCTTGCATTAGAGAGATGGACAGAAAAGAGTTGAGAGTTTGTTGTCAGACGGGTGTTACGTGCCCGTCTTAGAGGTGGAGGGATGCAAGCAGACAATTCAGAGGAACAGTGACCATTCAAATAGTGATAGAGAAGAGATAAAGAGGCAACAGTGCGGCAAAGAGACAGAGGTTGAAGGGAATCAGTAAGAGGAGGAGAATTAATGGGACGAAAAGCCTTTGACTCTACCCTATTACTGTCTTTTGTTGTGTAATTCCGTTGGATTTTTTGAGGAAAGTGAAAGTTATACATTATTTTAAACTTCATTGAATAACAAATCAGAAAAAACATGTTTTCATTTTTTTTTAAAGTGTGCATGGCGGCCATCTTGGATTTGTAATAATGGCGACCTTGAAACAGGATTTTTTCAATATCTCGGCTCCTAGATCACTTCGAAAGTTGATTCTAATGTCTACACCCACATTTTTGGGGGCAAAGGAATCCAAAAATGTTATCTATTAAATGCTATAGATAATCAAAGGCACCTTTATTAGCATTTTTTTGTAAAAGCGTTATTGAATTTTGTGCTATTAATTATCTTTGAGATATATCTTTGACACAGTTGATATACTCCAGACACTTATTCACTATCTTCCTTCCTTGCACATTTTATTAGGGGTTTTTTTTTTTTTTTGGACAATTTTATTCCGAGCAGTTTTTCAAATTTTTTTTTTTTTAGAACATTAACATTCATTTTTCCGTCGTACTCCAAGACGTTTGCAAACAGGAACACGACGACAAATTTAGCCAACAGAAACAGGACTACGATAAAACAATGAAATTAAAGAAGAAACTCATACTCGAGTGACATTTGCTCACTTTTCACCTGTAAAATTACTGTTAATGCTTCGTCGTGATCATGTTTGCAAACGTTTAGGAGTATGGTGGTATGCAGCACAAATAGTCTTTTTGGAGTTAGTTACCAGTCTACAGATCATCAATATTGTCATCACTATCATCACTGCCACAGGTAACTGTACCATCTTGACAGTCCTCATCATTCTGACACCCTGTACTACACTGACATAGGTCTGTGCAAGGTAGGTCGTTTGTTCGGCAAGAGCATCTATGGGAAGAACAGTCTGTTTTGCATTGGCCTCTAACCATCTCAATTATGGCTCTGGTGCTGGAAGCTCCTCAGTTGTGAGGGGTTTCAGTTGGCCATCTTTGTCCCTGTAAAACCCATTCTGCAATGGGTCAAGGAACTCCTGCCGTAGAGGAAATTTTGGCTAACTGTTAGTGCCATTCTGTTGACTGCATTGGTCCTCACTTCTGTTTCCAGCTCATCTGATGGGCCAACTGTGATCCAGCGAATCATACTGTATAGCTCACTTGGAACGTCATCAATGTTGCTGGATACAGGTATGACATCTGCTGGTTTCTCCTTCTTGAAGTTAGTAATGCTCCTGCGTATTATCTGTGCTGCTCTGAAGATGGTCTTCATGTCGTCCAGGTCATTTTCATCACTGGTTAGAGCTGAATGTAACAGGTCTTCCCCGCAGGCAGCAGGGCAGTACAAGACTGCTGGCTTTGCTCTGTTCTTCTGTAGGACAGACTTTACATGAGGCAACTCAGCAAGGATCTTCTCCTTTAACCATTTTCTACTGAAAGATGGTGAATGGCTCTCCAGGCCTTCTGTTCCAAGCAAACTGATGTAAATTGCTTCAATGTCATCCATTGAGAGGTAGGCTTGGTTTTGGGTTTGGACATCAATGAGATTGATCAGCTCAATCAGACATGCTGCTTGCAGTGGTGACATTTGAGCTGATCGTCTTTTGGTACCTTGATCCCGGTTGATATGAAATGCATCCTTTCTCCAGCATGATTTGTGGTACTTGACGTCTGTTGCATGGGCATCTGTTGGTTAGATACTTGTGCACAGTCTTGTTTTGAATACTGGATTTTGGGACTTGTCTATAGCATCTTTGAGCTGCTTTCCAGCATTTTCTGTGCAGAGTCTGATGAGTTCTTCTTCAGTGGTTTCTTGACAGAAGAAACATAGGTTCTTGTCGAGTGGTACTGTAGATGACCGTGTGAATGGTCTAGACTGGTCATCGGCAGATATTCCATGTCCCTCAGGTACATCTCTCTTGGGGCTTTTTGTCCTCCTGCCACGTCCTTTCGAAGCCAAGGATCCAGTGGATAATGCTTGTTCATGGCGGGTCTGGGCTTGCTGTATCAGCTCAGTGTTAGTTGCATTAGAGTAACAGCTGCGATGCCACAGTGCTTTCTGTTCACAGAGAGTGTCTTGTTTAATGTCCCTGACCCTTCTTTGCATTTCAACATAGTCACAATCGTTCAAGCGGGTTCTTTCTTGTACTGTATCCAGTACCTTCTGGTAGGTGTCCAAGCTGGGCTTAACGATCAAGGGACCTTTCCTAGGATCATCGGACTGGCAGAAAATGCACAGCCTCCAGTGTGTCGTGTCTTCACCCTGCTGCTTATCTCCAGTCTGAATACGCTGTGGTATTATGCTCATGATGATTGATGTCAAGTAGACTCTACAGGTCTGTAAAGGGAGAAAGAAGATTCATCTCTTTGGTGCAACCTCCAAAAACTAAGAAACACAAAAATCAATAATGTTTTTAAAAATGATGGCTGTCAGTACATGTACCTTTGATTATCTGTGGCCCTTTATAAATATATTTGGGGGATTCCTTACCCCCCAAAATGTGGGTGTAGCCACTAGAAACAACTTTCTAAGTGATCTAGGACCCGAGATATTGAGATAATACTGTTTCAAGGTCGCCATTTTTAAAAATCCAATATGGCGACCATGCACACAACAGAAAAAATGAAAACATGTTTTTTCTGCTTTGTTATTCAATAAAGTTTCCAAAAATGTATAGTTTTAAATTTCCCCCAAAAATTCCAACGAATGCTAAAATCTGGACATAGTGAACCTGACTATATTGAGAAGAGCTGCATGTGGGGAGTCTCTCAACACATGACAGTTGTACTCCACACAGGGGCGAATAAAACCCCTGTACAAAGTCAACAACTGTGCAGAGGTAAAGAAAGTTCGGAGTCAGCTTAGCACACCTAATCTCTTGGAAGCAGATTTCACAAGAGATGTAATATGTTCTTTCCAAGATAAATCCCGAGTGAATGAAACCCCAAGCATGTTCAAGGATGATGCAGGACTGAGTTGGACATTATTAAACATTAGTGGGTAATCCTGTGGAAGATTTTGTCGGGTTGATAGGTGTAAGAACTGAGTCTTTGATGCATTAAAAACAACAAGATTATTTTAACCCCAGTCAGAGATACAAGCCAAGTCAGACATTAGGTGTGCCATACCCTAATCTCGTGTTTATTGAAGTAACTGCTGAGATGGACGTTGTAGGAACCGAATGGAAGGTGAAGGGTGGAATAATCAGCGTATGAGTGGATGGGGTTAGATGTACAGCTTAGAAGGTCATTGATGAATAATAGGAAGAGAGCTGGTGATAGGACAGAGCCCTGAGGAACACCACTATTGATAGATCTAGAAGAACGATGGCCGTCTACAACAGTAGTTATAGAACGACCAGAAAGCAAGCTAGAGATGAAGGCACAGATAGAAGGATAGAAACCGTAGGAGGACAGTTTGGAAATTAAAG
>JAGKTI010033627.1:0-11630 GCA_018397915.1 Birgus latro | reverse complement strand
TCCAATCCTCCGGGACTCTACCCTCCTCCCAAGCCAATCTGCACACCTTCCACATCCATTCTATTACTATCTCTCCCCCATGCTTCAGCATTTCACCACACACTCCATCAATTCCTGGGGCTTTCCCCATTTTAACTTTCTTCATTGCTTCCACAACTTCCAACCTGGTGATTTCTTCCTCTCTTCTGGTCCGAGGCTTCCTGTTTGTATTTTTAGTTAGTTGTTTTTACGGGTTGGGGCACTAAGAAACATGAAATTTCAAAACATCATTAAAAAACACGAGCTTTTACCTCAGTTAGCCCTGGACAGTGGGGATACACACAAATGTTTTCAATAAACATTTCTAAGTAACAAAGAAAACGATAGGGGTAGCGAAAGCATTCTTGGATGAGCAGTCGGCAATGCAACATACGCACCCCATGCTGGTTTTGTTACGGTACTGATTGTAGGTGAGTTTTGGTAGCTAAAAAAAAAAAAATGCAGTTTTTGGTCAAAAATTTGTCAGAAATCTCCCCTGAAAGTATTATTTTATTCATCAACCAATCGTGTATCACAACAGGTGACGAGATGTATTTTTAGACGAATCTACAGTCGGCCAGAAGAAGGTCTATCAGTGTTATTGCACCCAAATGCAGCAACCAATTAAGTAAGGGCAAAAAGCATCAGTCAATGAACACAGCACCCCCCATTTTGCAGCCACAAATTGTTTGGTTGTCCGGATTATAATTTGGCGATTATCTCAGTGTTTACATATGTAGAGATCAGGGTTGTTATGGTTGAAAACAAATGATTTAAATCACATGATTTAAACCAGTTTAAATCAAAAAATAAATCAGAATGTTAATGTGATGGATGTGTATTGTACGGATATATCAAGTCTGCTTGGCCTGTACTCTTCCTGTACTGATCATGATCAAGTCAGGCACCAGTTGTAGCCTTTTGTTACATGGCAAATATTTAAAAAAACAGAGGAAAGAAGGCTCTTTGATAACAATAAATGTGATTACACTCAGTGTTAACATATGAACTAAACTCTTCTTTGAATTCAAAGTAACATGATTCAGTCTAATGATTATCATCCTAATTTGACAAAATATAAAAGACAAGTTGGCAACACTTCAGTATCGGACAGTGTGAGTAACCTCCCCCATACCAAGAAGTGGTGGTCTGTGGTGCACTGCCTTACTCCCACTTCCCATTCACATTATTATTTTCAGTTTTGTAAGTCTTTTTATTTGAATAGTGATATATAATCATGCCTAATGGAAACACTGCAGCAAGTAGGAGGAAAAAAGACCCAGTATGGTAATTTTTTTAAAGAATTCCCAAAGGCACAAACAGGGTTGGAAAAAAAAAAAAGATTTTCAAAACATCCATCTTAAATCCAATTTAAATTTATAAAACCATTTTTTTTTTTTTTTAACTAAAGGAAAAAAAATGTGATTTTTTCCAACCCTGCTAGGCTGGTGTTTGAAACATCCACTCTACTCTGGGAAACAAACACAAGAGCAATCGATAATTAGATTTTGTTTGGTGGTGCAGAGGTGGCTCTAGGCTGAGTAAATTGGCACCCATATTCACCACATAGGATTTGCCAAATCTGCGATATATTCAGTGGTAGTTTTTTGTTGCTGTTCAACCTCAGTCTGTCTGGCAGAACTGACCCATCAGCAACAGGCAAGCAACCGACTTTGTGGGGTTCTCCTATGCAGAGAACTGATGTTCCTTTGTGGCTGACAGTGCCTCACCCTAGCAAGGTGCGGTGAATAATTTGGAGATTTGGTTCCTGGATGAACGCCACATTAGCATCTCTCCACCCAGTTAACTGGGGCTCCATAGCAGGCCCAGCTTCACTCTGTAATGTGGTTATGTTGTTACTAGTGAGAGTTGTAATGGTTTCCTGGGTTATAGGGAACTATTAGGCTTGTCACTCAGTGCCTGATATGGAAAGATTAATAAAAAGTGACAGGAAGGGAAGGGCGAGGTAAGATGAGAGGAAGAGAAGGGAGAAGTAAGATGAGAGGAAGGGAAGGGAGAGGTAAGATGAGAGGAAGGCAGACAGAAATATAATGAGAAGGGGGAAGGGAGAAGTAGACAGCACTGCCATACCTCAAGTGAGTGGATTGCCACCACCCACTACCTTCACCTAGTATTTAAATTATGTATATTGGAATTCCTAAATCGTGCATTTCTAAACGGCGAATTTGTAATACGTGGCAACAGGATGCAATAGCAGTAAGTCGTGAAATATCTAGCGGCATATTAGACGCTGCAGTGTGAAAGACGCACCCTAATTCTGGAAGGGCAGTTCTGAGAAAAAAAGTTTGTCTTGACCAAGACTACAGAAGGGTTGCCTGATATGAGTATTTTTCACTAAAATACACACTCACCTTTCAGAAACTCTACTCAGTACTGTATATCTGTCTTTGCTTTCTTTATTTTTATGTAAGAGAAGAGCACAAGACATGAAAACAAACAACCCCTTCCTTACATGTTACTGCATTCCATGACACCATCTTAACACTTTATTAAGTCCACCTATCAGAATCTCTATTCAGTACTGTATATGTTTGGTGTCTATTTTTATGTAAAAGAAGGGTACAAGACAAGAAAACAAACAAATGACCCCTTCCTTACAAAAAGATACTTCATACTATGACGCCATCTTAACACTACTGGTTTGTTTACGAACAGAGTTGCCATCTCAAATTCACGAAATAGCGCTAGATTGTTAATAAAAACGCGCTAAAGAGCGCTAAATATTCCGAAAAAGGCACCAAAAAAAGCGCCAACTAATGTTTCTACACACGATACGTTGATTCTGACCTACACACATATTTCAAGTACACTTTTACACTCACCAGCTATGACTGTGGTACTTGGGTTACTGTAGATCTGCTAGATCCCACTCTATGATCTCTCCTTGATCTTCCTCGGTGAATGTCTCTGCTCCCTGGTCTGACTGAGATGATGTTGATGGTTGAGATGAGGTCTGATATGCTTCCACTGGCCCAATTTTTCTCAAGACACTCTCAGGTAGTTTATAATCATGACAGGATTTGCCATGCCTTCTCAGTCCATACTTGATTGTCAAAACAGCGTTTAAGCTCTTGATGGCTAATCGGTTACGCATATTCGACTTGACAATACCCATCTGACTAAAAACCCGTTCCACATCTGCATTAGAATGGGGTAAACAGAGTATTGTTAAGGCCAAGTCAGACAGTTCTTTGAAAGGATTTTCTCCAGTCGCATCCCTATATGAAGCTATTTCTGCCCACAGTCCAATAAGTGTCAGATGTCTGTGTCCACTGGAGAGTATGAAGTTTTCTCCACTGGAAATCGATGCGCGTGAGTATTTCTGCATCATCAACAAACAATTTTGCAAGGTCCAATATATCATTTTTCACTGGCTTTAGGCATTCACTCCCACTGAAGGATGACATTGACTGGAGTACTTTAAAGTTCTCAGGCAGGCGTTGACGAAGTTATGTGACAAGCTCTATTACAAATTCTATGCATCTTCGTCGAATATCACTCGCGATCTCATCAGGAAACTTGCATTCAGACATGTTTTTTTTCAAACTCATAGCCAAGATACGGCTTGGGATTCAAGTGTTCCTGAAGGGAATCACTTTCCTTTAACTTTTTACCTGGTATGACAATTTTAGCACTAAGGGAGTCAATAAGATGCACTAGATCACTGAGCAACTTTGTTGGGTCTTGGACATCAGCTTCGAATTTCTTATTCACACTTTGAACTTCACTAAGAATTTGTTTCAAAAATATGAGAAACACATAATTTCTCATGTCACTAAACATTGAGAACAAAAGATCTGCAGTGTAGCATCGCTCATTTTTTCTTGCAAAGTCAAAATGGGTTTTGAGCTCAGTCCACTGCTGCACTATTCGTAGAATTGCGGATTCAGTGGACATCCATCGGGTCTGGCTCATCTGTATTAGTTTCAAGGGAGGCTTTCCTTCGTTTATTAGTCCATACAGTTCCTTGTATTTAGTTTGGCACACTGCAGAATGTGAAAACCAGTTATTTGTGTCTCGGATCAAGAAGTCCAAATGCCTAGGTAGACATTCGGTAGCAGCATGAGAAACAGCGAGCTGAAGTGAGTGACACACACATTTGACTAACATTAGATGAGGAATTTCAGATTTTAGCCTTGCATAAACTCCACTATTGACACCAATCATAACTGAAGCATTATCAGTGCCAAGGGCAATAAGATTCTGCAACTCAAGTCCATTACGTTTCAAAGAATCCTTCAGTGCATGACAGATTGCATCAGCATTACATTCTCTCAACTCAACTAGGTCCAAGAATGTAACCACAACAAGTTTTTTTCCCTCCGAGTAATAACGAATAGCTATTCCTAGAAGCTTGGTTACAGATATGTCATTGCTCTCGTCTATCAGTAAACTAAATTTACTGTTTCCAATGTCATTTTTCAAATCACGTGCAAAATATGGAGCATGTATATTACACACAACAGCACTACACTTTGATCTTTTCAGTTTTAGGTCTTTACATCCTTTACTGTCCGAGAAATGATATTTGCAGAGCGCACTTAAATGATCCACTACTCTCAAAAAGCAATGTTCAGCTATGAACACTTGGTTTCACAAACTGAAGTTTGGGTTGTCTTTGTGACGAAAATGGTTCCTCAGCCTTCTTGTGTTTCAATGTCTTTTTGTGCCTTTCTAAATCACTCAACTTTGCAGCTATCGTGCATTTGCAGTACTTGCAGAAACATTTCGTGTCGTCTCCGTCTACTTTTAATAGCCAGTCTTTAAACCTGGAGTCAGTTAGCCACTGAACTCGGAAGTGTTGTATTTTTTAATTTTGCTACTCATGATGCAGGCAGTCAGAAATAATAGGCTAATCGAGGAAGACATAAGTGGCAACAACTTATCACACCGAGGTTTAACTCTCTACTGACCAGTCCACGACGAGGCAGGAACATATGTATGGGGAAGTGAGGGAACTCACTCGTCGTGGACACGTCCAACTTTGCTCCACAAGTACATGAGTCCACACAGTAAATAGTACAAACTGCGTGATTTATCACTTTGTAAAAAAAAATTAAACTACTTTTTCTGATACCTTAAAGTGTTCCAGGAAAACTAAGTATTGTATATTTGAAATGTAGGTAAAATCGCTAAATCTGGAGGTAAATTGGGTAAAAACGCGCCAAATAGCGCCATGGCGCTATTTTCAAAATTATCGCGCTATCAATCATCAAAAAGCGCTAAATCTAGCGCGTTTCGCGCTAAAATGACAACCCTGTTTACGAAGTGAAGTCCTTATGTACAATAATTTGAGACGTGATGTTCACGTCCATTAAAGTACAGTAGATATGTATCAGTATATAGAGATAAGTATTATTTTTTGTGAAATGAACTTAAAAAAAATAATAAAACCCATTCTTTCATTCATTTAACAAAATACACAGGCCATTAAATGAAGGAATACATTACCGGTATATCTCCAAATCAAATGCCTGCATGCTTTCAAATGCCTGCTTGTACTGAATATTACAATCACAGACAAAACAAGCAAATTTTCAAAAATCACTTACAAGGAACATTTACAGTATTTTATTTACCCTAAAAGAACCCCACACTAGATTCGTGCCCCACACCTCTGGTGTTAAGGTATACTGTAACTTGTTCCTATTGTCTCATTACCTACAGACAACACATTCACTTCCTAAATTGAATAAATATCCTTAAACAAACCAAATGAAATACGACACGAGTCTTTTCTGCTCAGCAAACATGCTGAACACGGCTTTGTTGCCATCACTAAAGATGCACTCTCATTAACCTCTGAATACCTCCACAATAATAATAATAATAATAATAAAATAAATACAGCACTTGTATATACACACTAAACAAAAAGCATATTAAAATGTTTTACAACTGAAGTTCAATATCGAATTTAGTACATTTAAACATCCATTGTTATGCCTTCATATTTGTAACACTGCTGTCTCCCAGTTGCAGCGCCATTACCATATGGCAGGACATAATTCTGCACTGTAAATGCCAAGGTGAATATGAGATAGAGAACTAGGTAAATAAAATTATAGATAGATAGGCATCGAGACATTCGTTCTACCACCCAACTCCCCTACACACAGTACTTATTAAACACTGTACAAAATCCTATGTCCCTACCTCCATTTACTGCCAGTTTCAGCCGATAGGTTAGGTGTGCGAGGAAGAGCCTTCTTATCCTGTTTTATTCTAACAGTTTAGTCAAAGAAGCTGCCAGACATGAGCTAACCAGCCTACTGCAATTACGGTCTTCTCTTGCTAATGCAAACGTTTTTATTGAGTACAAGCGATTAGCGAAACTATTCAAACTAGGGGTAATTGATTCAGCCCACATTAACCCCTTCAGTGCACGATGTTTCCTGAACTGAATAAAACCATCTGGCGTGCATGAATAAAGGGAGTATCACACGGTACCTGAAATCATGGTTTGCCGACGAAATTGTGGTAACCACCCACGAAACCGTGGTAGCAGCCGAGGATTCCGTCGGCAAAACTCATTTCCATCCAGACCCATTCCATGCCGACGGAATCAAGGACAAAACATTTTTTTAAAATTATAATTCCCTTCTAGAGTGCCTATTATTTTCCATTATATATACAGTAAGACCTCACTATAACGGACTAATTGGGGCTCAGGCCAGTCCGAAATATGCGATTTTCCGATAAAAGCGACATCCGGACTTACCCCTGCTAATCCGGACTTTTTCCGATATATCAGACATTAGTCTGGATTGCATCGGTAGTTTTCACCACCATTGCAGTATTGTACTGTGTTATACCTTCACTACATTAATCAAATGGTATAATAATACTGTACTGTGCACTGAAAAACATGTCTTTTACTTGTCTTATTGTGGTGAACATAGCTGAAGTTGTCAAGGCAGTCCAGACTGCTTTCTGGCTATATTGGACTTTTTCCAATATACAGTATAGGAGTTTGTCCGGTAGCTCCTCGAGTCCGATAAAAGCGAATTCCGGACTACTGAAGTCCGTTATATCGAGGTTTTACTGTATTATTAATTATGAAAGCTTAAATAACCTTTTATATCATGCAGGGATGAAATAACGATGTTGATAATTCAGTTGTTTTCATTGGGGAGCGTGGATACAACACGCCATGCTGGGTGAAGAAGTACTGTACATCGCTGTTCATTCAACGCTGGGTATACGATGGCATCTGGGCAGATATTATGGACAAGGGCTGCTGAAAATGCCCTCATTGAAAAAATAAAGCCATTCCCTTGTCTTTAGGATGACAAGGATCCCATGTTTCACAAGAACACCTACGGTGTGTTTGTTTACATTTTTGCTGAATGTCGGCAGCATTTAAGGAACGTGTGTGATAGGGTTTGTGCCTGGTTCCAGCAAAACAGGAACGCATTCCGTTGGCAAACCATGATTTCAGGTACCGTGTGATACCCCCTTAAAGTACCCTACAAAATATGGGTTGAAGGGCTATGAAAGCAGTTTACCACTGTGGTCCTACCTGAACTTTTCCACTCCTCCCTCATTAAGTACACCTACTCTACACTCACACCCACACCCACACATACACGCATTGGGTTGCATTCACTTTCGCCGATTATGATAGCTTTTTGCTAGGGAAGCAGTGAGGCAGAGGGCGAACATATCGATCACTCATCAGCAGTGAGGCAGAGAGGGTGAATGGGATCAACTGCTCTTATTGCTTTGTTAGCTGTGAATACAACAAAAATAGATTTCAAATATAGTATTATCTACTCAGTAGATTTTATCCCATTTTCATGATTTTTTTTTTTTTTTTATGCAAGGAAGAAGGAACCAAAGGCCGTGGGCTCACAAACTGTTCCTTCTAAGAACAAACAAAAACAACACAAAAAGAGAGCCAAATTCAAGATCCATTGCTCATTTCGAGATGCCTGGACACACTGCGTTTGAAGGACTGGAGATCATAGGAAGTAGGAAATACAGACAGAGGAAGACAGTTCCAGAGTTGACCAGTTGCATAAATGAAGGACTGGTAATAACGGTTAACTCTTGCATCAGAGAGTTGGACAGAAAAAGGATGAGAGGTTGTTGCTAGACGGGTGCTACGTGCCCGTCGTAGAGGTGGTGGGAAGACGAGGAGAGTTAATGAGACGAAAAGCCTTCGACTCCCTATTGAGAAGAGCTGCATGTGGGGAGCCTCCCCACACGTGAGAGTTGTACTCTAAACAGGGGCGAATAAAATCCGTGTACAAAGTCAACAACTGTGCAGGGGTAAAGAAGGTTCGGAGTCGGCTTAGTCTTGGAAGCAGATTTCACAAGAGATGTAATATGTTCCTTCCAAGATAAATCCCTAGTGAATGAAACCCCAAGCATGTTCAAGGATGATGCAGGAGTGAGCTGTACATTATTAAACATCAGTGGGTACTCCTGTGGAAGATTCTGTCAGGTTGATAGGTGTAAGAACTGAGTCTTTGATGCATTAAAAACAACAAGATTATTTTTACCCCAGTCAAAGATACGAGCCAAGTCAGACAGGTGTGCCACAGCCTCATCCCTTGTTTGCTGAAGTAACTGCCGAGACGGACGTTGCGGGAACCGAAAGGAAAGGTGAAGGGTGGAATCATCAGCGTACGAGTGGATAGGGTTAGAGGTACATCTTAGAAGGTCATTGATGAATAAAAGGAAGAGAGTTGGTGATAGGACAGAACCCTGAGGAACACCACTGTTGATAGATCTAGAAGAAGAGTGATGGCCATCTACAACAGCAGCTATAGAACAACCAGAAAGAAAGCTAGAGACGAAGGCACAGATAGAAAGATAGAAACCATATGAAGGTAGTTTAGAAATTAAAGATTTATGCCAGACTCGATCGAAAGCCTTTGAGATGTCAAGTGCAATGGCGAAGCTTTCGCCAAAGTTCCGAAAGGAGGATGACCAGGAGTCTGAAAGGTAGGTGAGAAGATCGCCAGTGGAGCGTCCCTGACGGAACCCGTACTGACGATCAGAAAGGAGGTTGTGATAGGAAAGATGCTTTAGTACTGTAAGTGGCTGATCCCTTATTCAACACTGCTAAAGTACGCCAATCACTGCTGAAAAACACAGTGTAGCTGTAATTTCATGAAGTACTGTTTAAAGTTACAATTAATTTTCCTGTTTTTCTTGACCAGTAATATAAGACTGTTTCCTTTTACAATGCTCTAGTCTTGAATGAAACAAAATGCCAGTGTGAGAAGCCAGCCTAACCAGCGCCATTAGAGCCAAACATGGGGTGATTGAATTTCCATATTGCTAGGCTCTTAAATTGCTAACCCGGTAATAATGCTGTAATTTCTGGAAGTATTATTTAATGTTGCAACTGTTTTTCCCATTTTTCACTAACAGTAATAGAAGACTGCTTCCTTCTATGATACTCTTATATCGAATGAAACAAAATATCAGTAAGAGAAGCCAGCCTAACAAGGGTTATTGAATTTCCATATGAGACAGACATCTGTTAGGATGACTCAAAAGTCATGCTAGCCAACATCTCCAGTATGATTCCCTTGCTAGTCAGTGAGTGGATGGCAAGTGAAGTGATCATGATTGCCATTCTGAAGGTTAGCAAGGAGTTCACAAGTGGTCATGTTCTGAGAGTTGGGGGAATGCTAGGCGCTACACTGCTAATTGCTAAACTAGTAAAATGCTATAATTTCAGACTATTGTTTAATGTTGCAATTGTTTTCCCAGTTTTTCACTAACAGTAATATAAAACTGTTTTCTTCTATGATATTCTTGTCTCGAATGAAACAAAATTTCAGTAAGAGAAGGCAGCCTAACAAGAGTTATCGAATTTCGATTTGAGACAGATGTCTGTTACAATGACTCAAAAGTCATGCTAGCCAACATCTCCAATTCCCTTACTAGTTACTGATTGGATGGCAAGCAAAGTGATCATGACTGCATTTCAGAAGGTTAGCAGGGAGTTCATCAGTGATCATGTTAGCCTGCTAAAGTTGACATAAACTGCTGAACCGCTATACCGCTAAACCCCCAGTCTGACCAGATTCACATGGCCAGTAGTAAACAAACACTGAATCTTCTGTTCTTGAACTTGGGTGTTTCTAATCATACAATCTGAGTATATACACAAGTGAATGTAACTTTTTATAATAAATGAAAGTCCTTTACAAAAGACTGCCAAGCAGTGAGATGATATCTGTATAAGAGATTCTTCTAATTGGAGCCAAACAACTCCCTTATTGTGACATGCAAGACGCATGGGGGTATTTGAAGGTAATTTTGAGACAAAAAAATGCGTCTTATACCACACGAAATACGGTATATGTAATTCACAACTGCAGCATCGAAAGTAAGGTTTTCAGATGCGTTTTTGAACATTTGTTATGCTGTTTTTGCACAAGCTGTGGTTTCTTAATAAGTAGAGCTGTATATAAATGAGATTTTCCTCTTTGTATCAGGCAGGTAAATTTGAAGCATATAAAGAACTGGGATGAATTGCCGGACGATGCAAGATTGATTAACACCAGCAGTATTTACTTATATTGCTCGTGTTTTTAAACTCTAATTGGTGTTTTGGTTGAAAGTAAATACTGTTGTTTTTGATATGTGTAATTGTGGAAATGTGGTTTCCATCAGAATATTATCTAGGCTTACCTTCCTATGTGGGTGTGGGCCAAATAAAACTTGTCTAGCAAAGCCAACGACACCTACTCACAGACCAGCTTGCTTTCTTCACCTTAATATCCCATAATTATCCGTCTTGGTTGATGAAAAGGGAGTCCGAAAATTCGCATAGAAGGTCTATCAGTGTCATTGCATCCAAATGCAGCACAATCAAACAATGATAAAAAGCACCAGGAAACAAAGACAACACCCCCATTTGATGGCTACCAAAAGTTTGATTTGTCAGCTTTATAATTTGGCGACTGTCTTGGGGTTTACATATGTAGAGGTGATGATTAAAACAAATTTTGAGTAGCGCAAATAGTCAGGTAAGAATCTTACAGTAATGTTCATTTCCATTAAATGTTTTACCAATTTCTTTTCCAGGGTGTTCCCAGTCTGATGTTGGTTTGGAGGTAAGGGGGGGAGGGGTAACTTTTCCGAAATGGCAGACTTATAAGTAAGTTTTCCGATAAGATTAGTTTTTCTAAATCACAAAATTATCAAATTGTGGCATGTGCCCAGTCTCATAAGACCGCAGTTTAGGAGAATATGAAATTACAATTGCTGTATTTATCTTTCTTTTAAGAATACTTGACATTTAAGCTTTACTGGTTTCTGTGTACCCTCAAGAAGTGCACAGTCATCTGTGATTACAGTTCATTGACATCCAGTACTATTATGGTTCCACTGATGTAACATTAATTACTTGCCCACTAGATAGTTTACTGTTCTGTATTTAATTAAGTGTTATGTGACTCAGGTGTGTGGTGAGAGAGAAACTGGACATGCATAAGGCACCTTGCAGTTAGTTCATCAGAGGAGCTGATGTGGACTCTGCAGACCTCAGCTAAAAGGTAATGATTATTCGGAGACTCAAATCTTCATGTTGATGTTTCTGGCTCTGCCTTTATAGAATGTTGTAC